>JASDQU010308379.1:3335-15925 GCA_032191745.1 Picea mariana | reverse complement strand
TTAGTTATCTCATAATTGTGTATTTCACTTAAATTATAAAAGTGAATCTCTATAAAGTAACTTTAATATTCTTTTTTAAAAATTACCTTTTTGCAAGCAACTTTAATTTATAAAGTAACTTCATTGTAAAAGTGATTCTCACTTATTCTATAAAAGTGGGAAACTTCTTAAGTAATTTATTTGTAGGTCACTTCTTAAGTAAGTTATTTGGAAAAGTGAGCCTATAGAAAAAGTTAGAAGGAGGGAATGAGAATTTGTTTTTAGTCATCCACCCATCACCATGTGGGCCAACTTCTACCCACCACGTGCGCTTTGGTTACCTTTTATGTCTTTTTTTAAAAGGGCATAACTTTCACATATGAAGTCCGTTTTTACTGCTTTTTTAAACAACCTATTTTTTTGAGAGCTTTTCATTTAGATAATCAATTTCAACTTTTGAATTCATATTATCTGCCTATTTTAATATGGATTCTCTAAATGATATTTTTCTTACCAATACCAACTACTTCTCATGGAAATCCCATATGGAGGATGTTCTAAGAAGTAAATGATTGTATCATATTACCTTGGGAAAAAAAAGCCCCCACTAATGGTGAGAAGAAAGACAAATGGGATAACAAAAATGACGAAGTGCATGGATTAATTGGAATGTCCATCTCTCTTGATTTATGGTTTCACCTTCAAAGAATTGATGACCCAGATGAATACTGGGCTAAGCTAGAATCCGTATTTGGTAAACACAATGTGATTCAAGCCCTCCATATTGAAAATCAATTAATGACCTTAAGTACCAATGATTTCCTTTGCATTGAAGATTATTTAGCTAAGTTCAAAACACTTAGACTTTTACTTCAACACTGTAAAATAGATCTAAATGATGATTATTGCATATATGTTATTTTTGCTAATATTGGTAGTGCATATTCTATCTTTGTATATACCTTTTATGCACCAAAGAATATCTAGGGGTGCTTACCAAGCTCCCATTCTTGAGTCTTTTTGTGATTTTCTTGTTAGAGAGTAATATAAGCTCTTGCAACTTGGAGTGATCAACATTGTAGGTACATCTAGCAAAACCTTATTGGCCCAACAAAATGATAGACCCAATCATCCAAAGAAGAAACATCCTTGCAACAACAAGTAAAACAAGGGTCCCAAACCCTCTCAACCAACTTCTACTCCCAACGGTGACAAAGGACCAAAAACAAAAAGTAAGAATACTGACATGCATTGTGACTTTTGTGTGTGAGATGGTCATATAGAGTCTAAATTTTTTAAAAGATGGAGGCCTTAGAAGAAAAAAAATGAAGAAGCACAATATCAATCTCGATTCTTCTTCTAAATGTTCTTCTCATGGACATGCACTTTTTGCTTCTGGTTTTTCCTTCAATGCAACATATAATTCTTCTTTTGATGAGTGGCTTATTGATTCTGGAGAATCTTATCATATGGCTAAGGATAAAGCCATTTTTTTCTGCTCTTAATGAATGCAACACCAAACACATATTTGTTGCTGATGATAAATCTCTTAATGTTGTAGGGTCTAGAACAATTCAGGTAGATAATGGTCATTTCAATGATGTATCATGTGTTCCAAGTCTTTCCTACAAGTTTCTATCACTGTATCATATCACTCATTCAGGTGAAGGTAAAACCATAGAGTTTTTACCTCACCAAGTTGTAATCAAGGATTTAAAATATCGTAATCATGTCTTAGCAATTGAAATTGATGATGATATTATTAGGTTGTACAAATTTGAAAAATTTGGGTCATCATCTTTTCCATTAGTTTTTATTGCTCATAACGATGACTTGAGCAAACTTTGGCATGAGTCATTTCGTCATATAAACTATCACTCATTTCACCAACTATGTAATCAAAATATGGTGACTGGTCTTCCTCTCATTTCTTGTAGAGATGGTGTTTGTGTTTGTTGTGTTCTTGGAAAATGTCATTGATACAATTTTGAAAAAAGTTCCTCTAGGCACACCTCGACCCCTTTGCATATTGTTCACAGTGATTTGTGCGGTTTGTTTTCTTCTCCTTCTTTCTCTAGGTGCAAGTACTTCTTAACTTTCATTGATGACTTCTCCAGATGCACTTGGTTTTACTTCTTAAAACTCAAGAGTGGATTTTTTGACATGTTTTTGGCATACAAGGCGCTTGTAGAAAAATAATTTGGTCATCAACTTTAAAGGTTAAGAACACATAATGGAGGTGAATATTTGAACAACAAATTTACAAGTTACTACACTACACAGGGATTCAAATGTAAAATAATTTTCCATCTACACCAGAACAAAATGGTGTTGTTGAGAGAAAGAATCACACATTAAATGAAATGGCTAATTGTATGATCCAATATAAGGGATTAAGTCTTCATTTTTGGGTGGAAGCCATTAGTTGTGCAAATTATATAGTAAATATCATTCCCACAAAGGAATTAAAAAATATAACACCGAAATAAGCATGGACTAAAATTAAGCCAAATGTAAGCCACTTTCATGTATTTGGTAGGGTAGCATGGGATCATATTCTTGATGAGAAAAGGAAAGCATTACAACCTAAAAGTGAGAAGTGCATTTTTGTTGGATATTTTGAAGATGTCAAAGGTCACAGACTTATTCAACCTCATTCTAATGAAATAATTATTAGAAGATAATTTAAGTTTGATGAAAATATCTTGGCCTATGATCATAATTAGACATTTGTGGCATCTTCAATCTGCGATCCATCTTTGGTGTTTGTGTCATCTTCTGGTCCTATTCTATTTTTTTTTTCTTTAGATGACGACAATGAGATGAAAATCTACCTCCACCTTCTCGCCTTCCTCTAGATGAGTCTATTGAACATGAACCTACACTACCACTACCACTTACTAGATGGGTCCATTCAACATGAGAATTAGCTAGTGATCTTGACAATGCTTCTTTAGATCAACGTCGAACACGTTCACAATTTTAGTGAGCCTCCTCTCTTTTGGTTGAAGTTTCAAAGACTCATGATCCATATACATTTGCAAAATTTTCTAGCCATCTATATTGGGACATAACATATATGGGAGGTCAATCAAATGGATATCAAATTTTCCTTCTTGCATGGGGATTTGCGAGAAGAAATCTACATGGAACAACCTCATAGATATGTTCAAAATGAATCCAACCTTGTATGTTTCCTTAAGGAATCTCTCTATGGTATTAAGAAATCTCCTTGAGCTCGGTATGAAAAAATGGATAGCTTTCTTCCTCACATTGGATTTTCTAGGTGTCATTCTGACCCTAATGTCTATACCAAGAAAGTAGGAATTCATATTATAATACTTATTCTTCATGTTTATGATGTTATCCTCACTTGTAGTAACTCCAAAATTTTAACCCATGTGAAATCCAGCCTTAATAAGAAATTTGAAATGACAAACGTAGGCTATTTGCATTATTTCCTTGGCTTCCAAGTATTGCAAACCAATGAAGGAATTTTTCTTTCCCAATATAAATATGCATGTGACCTTGTTTGCCACTTTCACATGGAAGATTCTTAACTAACCCTTTCTCCCTTCCAATCTGGAGTGAAACTTGTTGCCACTTGTACTACTCCTGAAGTCTATGCCACTTTGTACTATTAGTTAGTTGGTATCTTCTTACATTTGACTTATACTCGTCCTAAATATTTCCTTTGTCGTTTGTCTTGTTGCCCATTGTTACACATCAAAATCACTCATTGCAATGATGGCTAGTGTCGTCGTTACAAATATCGTAAGTGTCGCATATTGGTTGCAAGTGTCGCAAACATTATCTTGCCCGTGTCGTCTCTCTAACAACATCATAAAGACACTTAAGAGACCTCAAAGACTAGTTTTGAAGAGGAGAAATCAATTGACAAGGAGTACAAGTCTTTTTCCATGGAGAAAGCCACTTAAAATTCAAATTTGGAAGGGAGCGCTCCCTACATACTGTCAGGGAGTGTTGGCACTCTATACCCTCTTCTAGGGGAGAGTTCCAACGTTCTGTGTCCCTTTTGAGGGAGTGTTGGCCTTTTTTGAGCGAAATTTGGTTTGTTGGAGGAAATCAGGGAAGAATCCCCTCAATACTGAAGGTGGTTGGATTCGAATCTGAGGTCAAGGCATGATCTTAGGGGAGATCCACAATTGAAGAAGAGGAATCCTCAACTTATCCCAAAGATCTCTCAAGTAGTTAGGCCTCTCAAAGCCTATATAAGGAGGCCTTCTCACGGTGAAAGGTACATGAACAAGATTGGAGGTACGAAATCTATGATCTCATAGGCAACATACATGACATGATAGGGATTGGAGATACCAAACTTATGATCTCATAAGTGGTATTGACAAAGGAGATTGGAGAAGATAGAAAGCATCAAACTTATGATCCCATAAGTGAGATACCATTGAAGCATAATCAATGTAGATTAATTGAGCAAAGGGGATGGACAAGAGTAGATAGATATATTTTTGAGCTAATCTCAGTAGAATAGGAAGCTTGTTGTATCTTTGTTTTTTCTATAGAACCTATCGAGGAGCTTAGGATTGAAGCTCAACTTGGACCGTGCGAGGACAAACATCGTTAACAAGGTACACATTTTTCTTCTTCCTCTTCGTACATTAGCTTAATTAGATCTAAAAGGATGACAGTGACCAATGATAGCACCCTTTTTGTATTGGTTTTAGGTGTCTAGATACCAAGAGGGAATCCACTTGTCCGTAGGAGGATTCACCTGTAACAGAAATTAACGACTCCACTGGGGAGGAATTCTAATTTTTGTTTCTTTTCCTAGATATTGTTTTGTCCCTTTGCCCACTTCTTGACCTTATCCATACTGTCTTTGATTCTTAGATCTATTTGATTGGCTCTTGATTTCATCACCTTCAAGTTGATTGACTGAGTTTGCTTGATTCTTTGACTTTCTAGGCATTTTTTTTTTTTGAAATTTTAGAGGCCATCGCCTCCCTACCCTTGTTACCAGAGTGCTGGCACTCCCTGCTAGGCTTACATAGAGCATTGGAAAGCTCTAGTGCCCCTTACACCAGAGCGCTACCCCTTTTCTGTGAAAAATTCTTTAGGGTTTCTTCCTTTAAGGTTCAATTTTTCCTTTTTGCACTTGCTCAGGGTCTTATCACCTCAGTACATCCTTGATTTGGCCTTCAACACTTCGTTTGCTAAGAATCGATCACTTTTGTTTGGAATTTTGACATTTATTTCCTTGCCTTGAAGTCACTCTTTGTCTTTGTTGATTTAGAGTCAACTTATTGTTTTCTTCTCGTTTATATGACTGAGTGGATGCTTTTGTGAGGAAATTCAAAGGTCTATGCACTATTCCATTTGATCTTTGAGGTCATTTTCCCAAGAAATTAGTTTTGAGTAGTTTCTCTTTCTCCCTATCATTTCTTGGATTCTTCTTCGCATTTTATTGTCTTCCTTGAATGCTTTCATTTAAAGTAGCGGAATTGCATGTTTTTTTACATTTTGGGACATTGTGCATCTGAAATGATGAATGTTTTGTCCTTCTCATAGCATAGATTTCATTGAAATGAAAAGATTACATCTTCATCTCTTTGCATAACTTTTGAGTCGGTCAAAACACCATATTGTCCATGCCATTTTCCTTTTGAGTAACAACAGCCTTAAAAATCAAACGCTAAACTAAAATTGATTAGACATTTTTACTTTTTCTGGTAGCAAGCCTACATTAGATTAGTTGTAGGGCTTTGGAATAGGTGTGACAGATAATTTTCCAAAGCTGCAAACAAACATAGGATCTTGTGTTAGGGAGCGGTGAAATCCAATTGCTGCATTTTGTCTTGGGAAGCCCTTCTCACACAAGGGTCAATCACGAGGTCACATTAAGACTGGCAGAGTTACTCACCCTGCTTTGTTGGTCTTGGTGTAGATATTGTGTGTATTATGGGGGTCTCTTGAAGGTATACCCACACTGATGAGTGGAAGCATTTCAAGTTGATTTCGGGCTAGATACCCTGCCCTTGCGCATGGATCAGACTGTCGATTGTTTCTCCATGCATCACTATTGTAATTGGTAACCTTACTGGCCTATCTCTTTAAATGTCTTTACACAAGGTGATTTTGGAGGGGAAAGTATTCACGGTACCTAGAATTGATGTTGGCCAGACTCACTTGGGCTCCTTGGAGGGTATACCCACGATTATGTGTGGGAGCTTGCACCAAGGCGTAAGTCTGTTAAGCAGGTCGTTAATGTAACTTTTCCGTCCGTTCTATCTTAGCCCCTTTCTTACTTTGTTCCCACGACGTTGGATTTCATCACCAACTAGTGTGCTCATTGTGAGAAGGTTTTGTTTCCTTGCTTTCTTACTAGATTTTTAGCGTGTGCTGTTTATTCTCCTTAGCAAAATCTAAGTTGGATTTTTATTTTTATGGCGTTAGTTCCTGGAATGACCTACGGAGGAACCCCTTTTCCAGGGGAACCCTTTGTTTTTCCTTCTTACGAAAACATTGGTCCTCCTTACATTGCTACTTTGAGCCTTCTAGGTCTCACAATTGGGTTACCAATATGGTTGTTTTCCACTCTGGTGGTCTCAAATGCAGGTGATTTATATGTAAGCACACCACCCACACCTCAACCTTATGTTGACCTTTCTCCTTCTTTGCCCGTCAGGTCTCCTTCCATTTTTTCTTCTTCGCCTAGTGAAAGCTCTAAAGTGAGTATCCAGATTGATAAGAAGAAGAAGAAACAAAAAGAGAAGAAGAAGAACCAGAAAGGGACCAAGCCTCCAACTACATCAGATGTTGGATCCAAGCAGCCAACTACTGTTAATAGTACTGGGAGTGTTGATGAGGTCGATAATATTAAAACGAAGAATCTGAAACCCAAATTCCCTTGCAGTCTTTGTAAGGGTGACCACTTTCTGAGGGATTGTCCTGGTATTCCCAAGGTCTTAGAAGAGTGGTCCTCCACGTCATCGACCCCTGCTAGACATGTTAGTGACACCCCGTCAACTAGTAACATTAAGGTTGGTAAGAAGAAGAAAACTGTCAAATTTCCTTACATGTTATGCAAAGGTGATCATTACTCTCACCTTTTTTCTCGTATGGACGAGGCTTCTTCTCTTTTGGAAAAACTTCAACTTCCAAAAGGCTATCGTAAGCTTTCCCCTAACCCATCGTTAGTTGATGGAATGGTCAATCTAGTTCCATGCCCGATCAATCTGGTTGATCAGGTGGTCAATCTAGTTTCATCATCGATTGAACCACTCACAAAAGTAGCTGATCCAGTTCCATCATCGATCAACCCCACTTTTCATCTGGAAAGTGAAACCCAAGTGACTGATCCAGTCTCGTCATTGGTCAGTCCCACCCTTCATCTGAAGAGTGTCAAAGTGGTCGATCTGACTCCACCATCGGTCGATCCCACTCCTCTGACGAGTGTCAAAGTGGTTGATCCCACTCCGCCATTGGTCGATCCCACTCCTCCTCTAACGAGTGCCAAAGTGGTTGATTCAGTTCCACCATCGATTGATCCTACTCTCCCTCTAGAGAGTAAACCTGATACTGCCCACATTTTTCTCGTTGATACAGGATCTACCATGCCGGGGGGCATTCCTCCTTCTCTTGCGAAAACCCCTCAAATTAATGAGGCCATCCTTTTTGATTGGGGTGTGCTAACTGGACCTCGTCTTCCCTCTCACATTCCTTTCAAGATCATAGTATAGGTTTGTGGTCAGGCCGTTCCTCAGATGCTGATAGATGAAGGTTCGTCCGTTAGTATTTAGTCCTCTATTGCTTGGCAAGCTTTGGGTTATCCTAAGCTTGTGCTAGTTACCCAGACTCTGTTCGCTTTTAACAGAAGAACCAATCACCCTTTAGGGATCCTTCCTCAGTTTCCTATAACTTTGGGAGGGAAAACTATCTTTATTGATGTTATGGTAGTCCAAGACCCCTTGGATTTCGATTTACTCCTTGGGAGAAATTATGTCTATGCCATGAAATCTATTGTGTCCACTCTTTTTCATGTGATATCTTTCCCACACAATGGAAGAATGGTGACTATTGATCAACTTTTGTTTGTTGGCCCTGACTTGACCATCAACCCAATGACCTCCCTAAATGGTTCTTATATGCAGTTGGTATCACCCTTGCCACAGGTCAACTATGTATCATTTTCTCCCATAACTTCAACTTCTGATGAATTAGATCCGGTAGTTGACATGGTGATCTCTTTGGTAGGGCTATTGGAGCATGATCTCCTTACCCCTGAAGAGACCCTCGACATGTGTTCCTTCCAGAACATTCTTATTCCATCCAGTGAAGATCTCTTGGAATCCATGATCGAGTTTTGTCCCTTGACATGTTTTCCTTCCAAAGAATTATCCTCTTGAAAGTCATGATCAAGAAGGATACAAGCATAGTTTCTCTTCTCTGTGGCAAGATCGTTAAAAAATGAAACAAAGGTCATGAGCATAGTTTTTCCTCTCTGTAGCAAGCTCGTTAAAAAATGAAACAAAAATCTAGGGATTGAACCTGAAACCCTGAGCATAGTTCTTTTCATGTGTCAAGCTCGTTAAAAAATGAAACAGTCACCTCTCCGGTCAGGTCGAGTCTTTCGCCATATCTCGTAGATGTCGAGTCAAGTCTCTCGTTAGGTCTCATTTTTTAACCTTCATTTCATCCACATGTATCCTTTTTCTCCATCTAGTACATAAATTGGTGACAACCTCAAAGTTGGTGTTCAATGAATTGAATATTGGGGGGCATGTCTCCAGCCTTTGATGATCATTTTGGAGTTAAGCCACTAGCTTTTCAAGCTGGGGGCATACCGAGATTAGTCTTTGTTCTTTCTCGCGCTCGTAAAAACATGAGAATGTAACTGAGCAACCTTTTATCTCTTTTTTAGGCTCGCATGGATACACGAAAAATGAACCTCCTGGAGTTGTCTTTAAGCTCTTTTCAGACTCTCTAAACATGAAAAGATTGTTGAATGATATTGCTTCCTTTCCCACTCGTTAAAAGGTTTGAAAGGGCATCTTTCGAGTGATAATTTATCTCTTTTTCGACCTCACAAGACTAACATTATGAAAAAGGACCACATTGGAGTCGTCTTTAAGTCATTTTCAGACTCTGTAAATATTAAAAACAACCAAGTTTACGTTCTCTGGACTCGTTAAACAATCATACACTGAAGGGCCCATATGGGAACACACCCTTAATTCTTACAGTTCATTAAACAAAGTAAGAGGAACTTATTGAAGGTGAGTTATATCAAGCATGTGTTACCCTCCTTGAGCTCGTTAAACCAAAAAGAGGTACTCGTCTATCTGGATGGGGGAAAAAATTGAAAGAAGCAAGCCAAATAGTTTTTGAGAACTTCACTAGTAACCTTACAATCGCCCTTGAACACTACATTTTATCTTTGCACACATTTCAATCCACTGAAACTCTGTACTGAACCAATCCTTTGAGTTTCCTTACTCCTTTGGGTCACCCGACGAAAGTCACAGTATCCATTGCATTATCAAGTTTTGGTCCATGTCAAGTTTTTGCTGTTATGCCTCAGTGTTCAAGGGAAGTATCTACCTCAAGAGTCAACCATCACAAATTCCTATTTCAATACTCGTGTCAGTCCATGTTCATTTGATTCACCAATTACATCTCTATGTCAGTTTCATCTCATTGATGGGGGATACATCAAGGCCCTCCTTCAATGAGTCTATTCCTGTCGACTTCAACACATTATCCAAGAGCTAGACTTAGAAACCAGTTATTACTTTGGGACCTGCATGCCTCAATGGCAGGCCTCCTCATATCCGACAATAGGTTTACATCATTGACCTCTGATCAGATGATTCCACAGATGTTCGACTTCAATTCATCCATTCACATTCGTTGGAATGTACTAGAGTATCTTGAGAATCATTGACATCAATGGTGATATCCCTCGCGCTTGTTAACGATTTACCTCATTGACTGGTAATCAAGTGGTTTCTGCCATGTTAGACATCAATACATCTATTCACATGGTTATATTTATACTACATCGGGATCGGTAAGAAGACCCTGGGTTGAGTGATCACTCTGATATATACTTTGCCCAGGTTGCGACAAATTTTCTTTGAACATTGACACATATAATGTAACATAGATCCACTTTGTATTGGTCGTGGCTATGTCTTGTCGTCTCGTAGATCCACTGTGTATTCTTCATGGCTACGATCAGTTCAAGTCATAGGAGTATAGATCCACATTGTATCTTCAATGGCTATACATTTTTGTCAATATAATTATGGATCCGCAGTGTATTCTATGGTGGCCATACCTGAAAAAGTCTTTATCACTCAAGCATAGGTATGCCTGCCTTGGGTTTGAAACATGTCATAATATTTGTTTGATGGTTGTGTGCATATCTTTCTAGCCTCTCTACGTCCATACCCTTGCTCGAAAAAGTCTACAAAGTACTTTAGTCATCATCGTCCTCTGACTTCGCACTTTGCGGGGAAATCTGTTACACATCAAAATCACTCATTGCAATGATGGCTAGTGTCATCGTTACAAATATCATAAGTGTCACATATTGGTCGCAAGTGTCACAAACATTATCTTTCCTATGTCGTCTCTCTAACGACATCATAAGGAACTTAAGACACCTCAAAGACTAGTTTTGAAGAAGAGAAATCAGTTGACAAGGAGTACAAGTATTTTTCCATGGAGCAAGCCACTTAAAAGTCAAATTTGGAAGGGAGCGCTCCCCTACATATTGTCAGGGAGCACTGGTGCTCTGTACCCTCTTCTCAGGGAGTGTTCCAACGCTCTGTGTCCCTTTTGAGGGAGTGTTGGCCTTTTTTGGGTGAAATTTGGTTTGTTGGAGGAAATCAGGGAAGAATCCTCTCAATATCTGAAGCTAATTGGATTTGAATATGAGGTCAAGGCATGATCTTAGGGGAGATCCACAAATGAAGGAGAGAAATCCCCAACTTATCCCAAAGATCTCTCAAGTAGTTAGGCCTCTCAAATCCTATATAAGGAGGCCTTCTCACGGTGAAAGGTACATGAAAAAGATTGGAGGTATGAAACCTATAATCTCATAGGCAACATACATGACATGATAGAGATTGGAGATACCAAACTTATGATCTCATAAGTGGTATTGACAAAGGAGATTGGAGAAGATAGAAATCATCAAACTTATGATCCCATAAGTGAGATACATTGAAGCATAATCAATGTATATTACTTGAGCAAAGGGGTTGGACAAGAGTAGATAGATCTGTTTTTGAGCTAATCTCAGTAGAATAGGAAGCTTGTTGTATCTTTTTTTGTTCTACAGGACCTATCGAGGAGCTTAGGATTGAAGCTCAACTTGGACTGTGCGAGGACAAACACCGTTAACAAGGTACACATTTTTCTTCTTCCTCTTTGTATATTAGCTTAATTAGATCTAAAAGGATGTTAGTGACCAATGATAGCACCCTTTCTGTCTTGGTTTTAGGGGTCTATATACCAAGAGGGAATTCACTTGTCCATAGGAGGATTCACCTTTAACACCCACTATATGCAAACACCCCATGAAAGACATTGAAAAGCAACAAAATTGATAGTTCGATATATCCAGGGTACAATTCAGTTTGGGATATATTATAGTTTAGGGGGGAATTCATTTTTGGGTGATTTCATTGATTTAAATTCGGTCGATGACCTCGATGATCGAAATTTTATTGCAGCTTATGTTTTCATCCTTGATTCTAAACCTGTCACTTGGGATTGTAAGAAACAACATGCTATTGCTCTTTCTTCAACAAAAGAAGAATACTAAGTGGTAGTTAATGCAAGTAAAGAAGCATTATGGCTTCGATAGATCCTTTTAGAGTTTGGATTCCAACAACAACATCTGAACACCCTCTGGTGCGACAATTAGAGTTCCATCAAGCTCGCCATAGATTTAGCTCAACATCAATGCAGTAAACACATCGAGATACACATGCACTTCATCATAAATCTTATTCATGATTGAATTATTGAAGTTCTCTTTTTCCCAACTGATGATCAAGTTGCAAAAATTTTCACGAAGTCTCTTACAGAAGTGAAGTTTCCCAAACTTTGATCTATGTTAGGAGTTCAAGAAGTTGTGTCAAATATTATCTCAAGTTGTTCTTAAAAGGGTATTTTAGGTTATTTAAACACTTAAGAATTATTTAAGTTCAACTTGGTCTAATACGTCTGTAGGTAAACATGTGTTTCTTAGTGTGTTTTTGTATTATGCATTAGTATGCATTTGTAGTTATGTAGTCCAACGGTCATGATATTTTTCAGACATAATGTAGCCCAATGGATCATATTCTCCTCTATCTGAACGACTATATTGATTCGTGTCTTAACGCCCGATTGGTTGATGATCTCTATTTAAAGAGCATGGAGTGTTGGATCAGGTTGTCATTGATGCCAATGGTTTGATTTATTGATGTCAAAGGATTGACTGATTGATGATTGATGTAATATAATATGTATTGTCCTTGATGAGAATGCATAGATGAAGATGGATCAATGAGTTGTCATTGATACATGATGAATATGGATTGATGTGGTTTCATTGGTATATGATGCATTGTTAGAAA
>JASDQU010308378.1:42576-54010 GCA_032191745.1 Picea mariana | reverse complement strand
AAGAAATGCTAGCAGGGGGTAAAGAATGATACCATTTACGAGCATCCCCTGCTAACGAGAACATGAACATTTTCAGTAATACATCCTCATGATGTATCTCCCACTGATGCATGAGTTCATGAAACTCACTGAGGTGCTGAGCAGGGTTGTCCTTTTCACGTTTTCCAAATATGGGAAAATAATCACCCCATTCATTCGGAGAAGGGACAACATTAGGAAAACGAGGAATAGTAGAAAAATTAAAAGGAGGAAACCTTCGAGCTAAGATTTTCTCCATTCCGAACCAGTGGAGTCGCCAATCGATCCTTGAATCATGGAGTCACTAGGTGAAATATGCGTATATTCGAATGTGTCTGGTCCTTTTTCACCATCAAAGGCCAGATCCTAACATTGTTGTTACCCTAGGAAGCTTCTCAGGCTGAGAAAGCAGCTGCTGAAACCTTCTCGAGAAAGCTCCTTAGGGTCAGCTTTCAAGTGTGCTAACAGTATCCATAGCTGAAACAGTGATGTGGAAACCTTGGAGTCGCCACAGTGGAGTCGCCAGGTGCACAGTAGCAATATCAAAGGGCTCTGATGTCCGATGCACCTTTAGAATCAGAGGCTCAATGTCATTATGCCCAGGGAAAATCTTCAACTTCGTCCCTGGCAACGGCGCCAGAAATGTTAGCGACGGAAGTCACTCCTGGATTGCTTGCAGGAGCAGAGCTCGACGCCCATCAGTTTTTATGTCACGATTTAATGAATGGGGGTGGTCAAATGGAAAGAGACCCAAGAAAGTAGCATTGACACAGGAACCAGGGTCTGGTATGTAGAAAGCAAGGGAGGTCTTGATCCAACTTCTGCCAGTAGGTTGCTCAAAGGGTGGTAGATGGAAGACTTGTGAGAAGGGTGAGCAAGACTACCTCGGGCAACAGGCCTTCGAAAGCTTGAGGAAGAAAAACTCAGAAGCCAAGATCCTCTTGGTCCAGAGTTTCAAGGAGCTGAGGGGTGACTCGACTAGATCCTCCAATTCCAAGCCATTCCAGTGCTGAGAAAACACAAGAACTAATTAGAAACACTGCGACCGTTGCAGTGATCCAACCTACATCATCCTACAACAACGCAACTCGACTGGATCCTCCAATTCAAAGTTGTTCTAACACAGTAGACAAAGATATGGAAAAAGAGGTTGACATCCATAAAGTAAGAAGTCTCCAATGCCTTATACATTAACCAGAGTGACCAGCGCTGCATCAAAACTTTACAATTGGGAGCCTAGCTCAACCATCGATCCTTTACAAAAATGACAAAAACGCCTACATATACTCAAAAAAAACAACAACAGTAAAAATAAGACGTTGCATTAAAAACATTGTGTCTGCATGTATTCTGATAGTCTGCGCATGCAAACTCTAGCCGATCGTGTACCCAAGATTTGGTGTCCCCTCGACCAAATTCAGACGGTTATTCTTTGTCAGACACCACCTTAACTGCGCATGGCTCCTACAAGAGAAGTAGCTGGGCCATTAAGAACCGAGCTAGCGTGTGCAGACCTCCTCCGGCTGGTCAAAGACTTGGCATGAATTTTTTTGGAAGAAATGGTACACAGGACCCTCTCGAGCAAACCGCTTGCCAAGCCCTCCATACTTCGCACCTAATGAATGAGGAGAGGTTTCAACCACCCCTCCTTGCCTTCATTTACTCCGAGAGAGAAACAATATTGAGATAGGGTCTGATGGCGCCTAGAGATCATGATGATCCCCTCTGTAACTAAACTCAGCACCTTTGGCCTTCTTTATACAGCTCCTTTCTTTCCCTAAGTGACCACGGGCTGTGACCACGTGCTTTTTCCCAAGGCGCTTTCGGCGTTTGCGAATGGGAAGGAGCTAATCCTTGCTTTTTGAAATTGCGATGAGATAAACGCCAAGACGGCTTAATCTGGTGCCACGCATCCCTCTCAGATCTGACGGTCCTGACTCACTCGGTGATATTGTGGGCCCGAGTCATGGATGCTCCCGTCACCTCGCGCATCGGGAAAATGATGGAGCTTATCCTTGCGATTTGGGGTCGCGATGGACGAAACGCTGAGATGGCTCAATTGGCTGCTAGGTGTCCCCTTTCGATGGACGGCTGAGGCTGCTCCTTGATATTGTGGGCCCGCCTTTGGGCGCTTTCAGCGTTTCGGGGTTCGGGGTTTCGAAATGTACAACGACATAAAAACTTCACTCTTTGAACTTGTGACTGTCGAAAAGCCGACGTGACTAGATCTCGCGCCACACGTCCCTTGGATGGATGGCTGTTATTCTTCCCTATATACAATATGGTCATGATCTGTTTGCGCTAATATCGGTGCAACTCTGCTATCTATGATTTCCTACCAACCACTGATCTACTCATGTGGATGGATCATGACCGTTGACACTATAATTTTGCCCGCTCGCTTGATTTTAAGTCCGAACAAGACTTCTTCTATGCATTGCGCTTGGGCACTCCTCGTGCAACCTGCAGACCTGGATGCTCTTAGGCCCAAGACAAGAAATTTCGCTAACAGGTTGATAAGTCAAAGAAGGTATATGGCTTTAGTTAAGGCACATTGTAGAAGAATATGGGTTCTGAGAATGACCTTGGAGATAGAGGATTTATTTTCCCATAGGTCCCCTTTCATCTTCACCTATAGTTGAATCATAGTTCCTCTCATTCCTTCATGTGTTTTCTATGGTGGGTTTCATCACCATACATTGAAGCACTTGGAAGGCATAGTTACTATTTAACTATTTGAGTGAAGGTCATTAGTGTTGTAGTAGAGTCTTAAGATTGTGTTTTGTATTTGTAAAATACACCATGTGAAACTCTTACATCAAAGCCATACATTATCATTATTGACCTATTGAAATAAGTATTATCAAATAGTTGTTTTACCACCCGAGCACATATTTCAGTTTAGACACATTTTCTTTGAGTATTTCATCTTCTATATTGCATTATTTATTTTATATGTAACCTTGTAACCTTGAATGAGACTATCTTAGTGCACAACGAATTCCATATGGTTAATGATTATATTTGAATCTCTCACTACAACCAACGATTGAGCACATGAACCTTTAGAAATTTTTAATCCTTTCCAAAGTGCGTAATATTTTGCTTAGTTGTTGGAAAAAACACCAAGTCCCCATGCAAAAGAAGTTATTAATATAAATAATAAATAATGTCAATGTTTTCTATTGATAGTTATTAATATGGTAATATTAATATTAATATTGCCACCTAAATTTATTTAATTTTAAATAAATATTTTTCGTCGCAATTTCGACGACAATAATATACCTGTGACGAATTCGCTATATAAACAAAAAAAACGTTTTCATCGCAAGTGCGACGACAACAAAAATTGTTGCGATGCATTTTCTATATAAACAAAAAAATATTGGCGTTCTTGCAACGCATTCGCTATATCAACAAAAAAAAGTTGTCGTCGCAAGTGAGACGACAATAAAATTGTTGCGATGCATTTTCTATATAAACCAAAAAAATGTTGACGTTCCTGCGATGCATTCACTATATAAACAAAAAAAAATAGTCTTCACAAGTGCGACGACAACAAAAATTGTTGCGACGCATTTTCTATAAAAACAAAGAAATGTTGTCGTTCCTGCGATGAATTCGCTATATAAAACAAAAAATGTTGTCATCGCAAGTGAGACGACAATAAAAATTGTTGCGACGCATTTGTTATATAGACAACGAAAATTTTCGTCACAATGGTCATTGCAATTGAGACGAACTGTTGGTTTCACTTAGTTTTCCTATATTGTCATATTGGCAATGATATTTATTTTTTTGTCGCAAAGAGAAGTTCCCTAGGGTCATCGCCCTTTTGACATTAATTCAAGTTCGTCGAAATTTCCACGTGCCATAAAACAACGTTTCAGAGACTCAAGATTCATCGCAATATCAAGGACACAACGTCCCAATAGCATCAAAATAGCCGTCGCAAAATGACCCAAATTGTCTTGTGTATTAACCCTCATGTCCATTTCCACTTGCCTAATTGTGCAGCCACCCAACGTTCTTCATGTTTCTCAAGATGAATGGTCGACACAGTTAGTTCCCCTTATGGCACTTTACCTCATTCAAACTTTCTTTTTGCTGGGTACAATGGGAGTTGGACTCTTAATGTTGGTTATTATATCCATGGTTGATTTTAATGCAACAATTATAGTGAACTTCAATGCACAGAATACTGAGATGGGCACCTTGTATTCCAACGATGGCATGTTTTGGTACTATAATTACCTCCTCTTTGATAGTCGAGAGCCTCATATTATGTTCATGGGTTTCTAATTTCAAAGGGTTCACAAATTTGTTGTTTTTATGCTTGGATTCGCTCTCTTCTGTTGTCCATGCCGCGCAAAAGGGATAGACTTGGTCGTTGCAGTGGTTCCTCTCGAGGTGCTAGTAGTCAACGAAGAAATTTATCTCCCCCCTATAGTAGCTCTAGTACTACTACTATGAGTGTGTCTCAATTTGGGGATGAGTCTGTCACTAGTGGTCTCCAAATAGAGGGTGAACAATGGGGATTTTCTATTATTGAAAAGGAACAACCTCCATCCGCTGAGGAAGTTCAGGGTCTGTCAGTGGAGGAGAATGACCAAGTTCGAGTGCGGAAAGGATGAACATGATTGATTTCCTCCCAGAGTGTGAAGAGACTCCCCACTTGTAGAACAATGAGACTAGGCCTGTTGTTTTCTCAGAGGAGAATTTGCAGCCGAAATTTTATCTTCGGGGAGAAATGGCTGAGAAAAGATACCACCAAGAACTCGTGGAGAATAGAATTGGGATGATTTATGAATTGCTCACCAATCTGCATCGTAATAATTAGGCTCAAGCTCAACCCGCTTAGCAAGCCATTGTCCCTGAATGTCCAGCTCATCCCTAGCGTCATGACAAGGAAAGTTTGTCTACCAATTGACATTCTTTTAGTTACACTCTATGGTTTTTTTTCTCTTTCATCCAGTCAGTCTCTTATTACAACCTTATATATATGTTGGTTGGCCACTCTTCATAGTTTTGGACAATTGCTTTAGCCTATGAGGAAAACTCTTTCAAGAACAATTAATTTCTAATGCCAAGGCTAGTTTCCTATATTGGCAGTCGTGGCATCAAGACCTTGCATATATATGATTTTATATCAGTTTATAGAAGGTAATACAATAACTAGCTTAAAAAAACATAAAATTATAAAACAAAAAAAACACATTTAAACATTTAGTATAAAACAATTTAGTTGTTAAAAGGGGAAGGGACGATTCTGTAAAAGCATTAAATAAGGAGAAACAATTGTGGGACCCCCCCTTTACCCTTTTTAACTTGCATGTTTTCATCTCAGGGTATTTTAAATGTGTTTTTTAATATATGTTTTCCTAATTATTTTTTAGATCATTTGTTATGTTTTTTTTTTTTTAATTAATTTCCTTTTTTAATATTGTTTCTCTACATTTATTTTAATAACTTTTAATGGATTTTTAATTTTTTTCCAAATTTGTTTAATTGTTTGTATTATTTTTAATTTTTTATTATACCTTTTAAATTATGTTTCTTTTTTGTTTTTTTGTTTTTCAAAAAAAAATGTCGTTTTTAAATGGTTTAAAAATAAAATAAAAGGAGGGTGATGACGGTGGAGTGGGGAAAATTGGGATGATTTCGATCACAACAGTGACAATTTTTTAGGTCATAGCTTCAAGAATACTGCAATTTCAAGTCTAAAATAAAAATTACACTACTACTAGCACCCTTTTTCGATTTAGGGGTTGATTTTAAGATTTTGGTTGTGGTTGTTGCTAGGCCATGGTTTAAAACAAACAATAATTTTAACTCTTAAAAAAAAAGGATTATATTCATAAAACTGTTTTTCAATTTGAGGGTTGATTTTGGTTGTTAATTCCATGGTTTTAAATAAGTTATAATTTTAACCTCAAAAGGATAAAGGGGTGCTAATAGTAGAACCACTTTTCGATTTGGAGGTCAATTTTAAGGCTTTTGTTAGCAACATTACAAGCCATCGTTGCAAAATGTTGTAATTTTAACCTCGAGAAAAAAATTATGGTATTACTCGTGGAACCACTTTTCAATTTAGAGGTTGATTTTAGTATTTTTGACACAAAAATATTGGTTTTTAGCACTAGAGATATCGTTTTGAGGTCACAGTTCTTGTTAGGTTGGTAACTATGTTAATGGCGATCAGAGAAATGTAGAAGAAAACCACATCCACTGGTACTATCTTAGCATTCACCATCGAAAAAGTACCATAGCCTAGGTTTGTCCACCATGAGCTTTCCCACAAGGCTTGGTGTATTTTGAACCATATCATTCTTATAATATGAGAGTAAACCTAGTGCCTGTGCAGAGGTTTTAAAATATGGAAAAAAACTTTCCTCAAATAAAATTGAGTTATGTGTCAGCCAGATACCCCAAAGGACTAAGAAAGGAATTTCATGAATAGGATTCAATCCTATGTTGGAGAACCGTCCAGATAAGTATCCTTCTACAATATCCTAAGTTTGTGAGGCCCATGTGAACTTCAAGGTCCCTCCAAGTTTTCCAAGAATAAGTACATGAGAGAAAAATATGCACAATAGTTTCCTCACTATTCCTATAAAGAAGACAAATATCAAGCCCCTCCTTGTTTCTTTTCCTCAAACTCTTCCATAACAATACCTTATTATTAAGAGCAAGGCAAAAACATAAAATGGTTTTTGGGGAACCTTTGACTTTCCAAAGTTTTTTCCACCACCAAGCTTCATTATTTATCCTTAGACCAAATAGGGCCTCATAACCTAGTTTTGCTGAATAAATGCCTCCAACTATTTTTCTCCCCCAAATAATTTCATCCTAGGGAACAAGTATAATATGTTCCCTTTGAAGAGTGTTTATGTATTTATTCCAATCACTAGCCCACTTACTTGTCAAATTTAAATCAACAACGCTCAATCAACCTTGTGACCAGATGGTGGAGATTGCTAGATTTGACATTGAATTTAATAAAACTTTCCCAAACATTCAAAAATGGTAAATCAATTCTTCAGAAAGAAATACACTTCTATCACAACCCATTGTAGCATCAACACCGACTCCTAATTTTGACCCGTTGCCAACTTTCCAGGATAAGGATCCAATATCAATAAAATCCAAGGTTAGAGCTTTCCATTGGTTTGAAACATTTTGGATACTTTTTCTTTCCCTCTTAATTCAATCCATCGTTGTATCAAGAGCGATGTAATTTTGAATTAAAGCCCTTCCCCATAGACTCTCTTTAGTGATCATATTCCATAATGATTTTGTAGCTAGGGACTATTCAAATAGATGTATATCCTTTGGACCCCACCCTCCCAATGCCTTTAGGGCTACAATCTTTCTTTAATTTACCCAATGGGTACCCTTTTATTCACTACTACACTGCCACAAGAAGTTGAAACAATACTTCCTAATCTTCTATAAGATTCCTTTTGGGATATGCGTGAGAGTGTGCCAGTATATAGGAATATCCTCTAATACAGACTTTATCATAAATAAATGACCTCCTCTTTATAGTGATCTATTGCATCATTGTGAAATTATTTTTTCCACCTTCCTGGTCAACCAATACTAATCATTCTTCACATAATTGTTTGGTTTAATATGGAAACCCAAATACTTTACCCCTGCATTGATGTTTAAAGTCTGGAAGGGAATATATCTAACAACAACTGAAACAAGTCCATCATTGAGATTATATGGATAAAGAGAAGATTTAGTCTCATTGAATTCCATTCCCATGGATTTTTTTATAAAGAAGGAGAATTTCCCAATAGGCATTGAGTTCTAGATTTTAACCAAAACAAAAAAGCAAAACCTCATCTATGAACAGAATATGGGTAAGTCTCTCATGCCTTCCAACCCTTATACCTTACACAATTCTCCTCCTTTTAGCATCAACCAAATCTTTTCCAAGACCTTTTTCCACAAGAAAAAAAAGGTAGGGGGGTAGAGGACAACCTTGTCTCAACCCCCTAGAGGACCTAAAAAACCTAGAGGCAACACCATTAAATAAAAATACAAAGGAGACAGAGGTTACACATGTCATAATCCGCTTGAATATGGGGAGAAAAAAAACAATATGAATTAATAGTAACATTAGATAGAGTTGGGAGACCCTGTCATATGCCTTAGACAAATCAAGTTTGACAACAACAACTAGATCATTTGAAAGATTGATAGAATGAATTTCTTATTGTGCTCTATCAATTGCTTCATGAATCTTCTTTCCCTCGAGGAACCCAAATTGTTTTGTTGAGATGAAACTGGAGACCAATGTTTTAAGACTTACTACCAGCACCTTAAAGATGATCTTATAGAGACAATTGCACAAAGAAATAGGCCTAAATCCTTCAAAGGTTTCAAGGCAGTCCACCTTAGGAATAAGTGCAATAAAGATCATATTAATGTTGGCAGGACCTTCCTCAACCTTCTGACTTCTTTAGCCGCTTGAAGTAGATCCTCTCCCAACAAGTCAAACAAATCAAGAAAGAATTCAATTGTACATCCCTCCAGACCCAGACTCTTGCCCTTTTTAAAAGTGGACAATACATATAATAATTCTTCCTTTGTGATAGTCTTGAACATCCTGTCATTATCCTCTTCATTTACCATCCTAGGAAATAGTGAAATGACCTTCAATATTTCCCTGATGTTTTCACTAGGAGGTTCCTCAAAGATTCCCTTGAAATTTTATATCCCTATATATACCAACTCCATGAAACCTCTCACCTTATTACCTTTACTATTGGTAATATCCCATATGGCGTTAATGAGTTTCCTATGGTTAGCAAAATTTTTGAAGGATTTCATGTTATGGTCTCCAACTTCAAGCCAAGTGGATCGAATTTTCATTTGCCATTCCAATTCCTTTTTTTGGAGGTAACTTAGATCACAAAGATTCCAAATTATTGAGGTTCTTTAAACCCTCCTCATTGTAAATTCCTTGGTCATTTTCTTGGACCAGGTCCTCCAAATATTTTTCAACCTCGAGAAAACGCACCATGTGCAGTGGTTTGGGATGACAAAAGGGATGAAGACAAAAGAGATCCAGGGGAGCTTCTCCAAACGAATGGAAAAAGTCAAGTAAGTGACTTATCGTTTGTCAAATTTATACACAGTAACTATTCACACTGAACTTCATAATGTATATTTTGATCATGATCTCATATGTACTATATGTTGGTTTCATTTCATGATTACATCAAGGAATTTAGAAATTGTTGGCATCAATAAGTTCATTATTTACAATTCGGAGGAAACACATTCGTGGGTCACATTGTATGAACAAAAGAGGAGGAAATGGGAAAGTGACATGAAATAATTCAGACAATTGAATGGTAAAAGTATGTCTTATCCTGATCATTTAAAAGAAAATATTCCAATGATATTCCCCAATAGTTGGGTTGTTGACCAATTTAGAGATAAATATGGTGCATCCAGTCATTACCCACGTGAAGAAAAGGATGCACTAAACATAGGGATTGGTTGCAGCAACTCGGTAATATTCTCTTTGTGTACATAATTTTTAACTTCATAATGCACAATTGAATTATAAGTACATATATGTTATTTTATATTTTAGTGGTCGGGTTATTAGACACATATTGACACTGTGATTTGTTCACTTTTTTATAGTTTCATTTGTTCCCATCTATGTGGGCATATGGACATCATTTTCACACATAGGATGTTGATGATGGAAATGTGACACAAGATTGCAGAGTGGAAGTCGAGTTCGACCAATCTAGTCGTGCTAGCCACCGCAATCAAAACATCATATAGGGGAAGTTAGGTTACATCAAAAAGATACAATAGATCATTCGAGTGGACTTATCTTCTTTCCAATTGTTACATCCCTAAATTCCCCTACTCATGCATACATGGCCTTGGCCCTCTTACTTGCATATTTTTCTGAAGCATTGTTGAGAAGCTCTTCTTAAAAAAACATTTTTTGGAAGATGTACATGCCCTGCACCATTTCATCCCACATACATATGCTTTTTGCACCACTACAGAGCGCGTACATATGCATGTTACACCATTATATCTCGCGTATGCTTGCAAAAGTTGCAAAAAATAAAAAGTCGCAAGGAATTTGTTGAAATTCACATGCTATTGAAAGTTTCCCAACTAATCCACCTGTTATAGCCCGTCACCCAACCAAATAACCATCATTTTATCATATAAAAGGATTTTTTGGGGTCTCATTTCACATCTAAGCATAAGAACAATGAAATTCTTCTCGATTTCACTTTCCGTCCTTGCCCAAGATATTGTTTCCTTTTGTGAGAAATTGCCTCAACATTCCCTCATCAGCCCCTTCTTCCTCCATTTAACCCATTCCCTTCCATAGAAGTGATCAGAAGGTTGAGAGAATAAGTTCATACAAGGTCCACTTGGAGCATGGTAAAGAGGAGCCCGGACCAGGTTTGTGGAACGGTGGTCGACTTAGATTGTAAGGTATAATCTTTGTATTATGAATAAAAGAATTACAATTTTTTGTCCCAAATGATGGTGTCTTGAGTATTTTTATTGATTTATACTTAGCATTTTAACATCTAACCCTAACTTATGTATAGAATAGCATTCTTGTAGTTCTTTGTTTGCCTATCTTTGGATGTTGGTCATCCCTGGGAGGAGATGTGCAGTTAGTGGAACTTTCAAGCGTGAGGATATCATCACCAGACGTGGGATCAAAGGTATAGTTACCCGATATCTTCTCCCATTTTCTTTCTTTACACTAGTTTTGGTATGTTTGGTGTAGAATAGAAAATTTATTAACTTTTAGACGGTTATTCGCTCTATCTACATCTTGAACCTTGGTGTAGTAAAAGGGTCTTTTTTCCCACTAGAACCAATGTGTTATTTTATGTGCAAGTGGTGGGACACCTTTGATCGGAATAATGTAAAGGAAGATCATGATAGCGGGATGATATGTATCAACTCTAAAAATATGTGGGATGAATCTAAGGAGCCTTATGTTTTCCCAAAACACTGCAACCAAGTGTTTTTTTACCTAGATGTGTTGGATAGGGAATTGGTGGTTTGTATTAAGACACAACCCTAGATCAAAACATATTTTTGAGAACAACAGTATTATCATGCCAAGCGACGAAGATAATCAGGGCGATGACAACGCAGAGTGATATATTTTACATGTTTTATTCTTTAATTACTTCTTTTATGTTTTCAAATCTATATTGTATTTAATAATTTGATTATTAAAAAAATAATGTTTTTAGTATTTAATATTTCATATGAAATACTATTAATTTTTTGATTGGATGATATAATTAAATGTTATGTGTAAATGATATAAATATTTTTCCATTGTAAATCTAGATGATATTTGAACTTTTAGTATTTTAATTTGAACTTT
>JASDQU010308377.1:46765-60177 GCA_032191745.1 Picea mariana | reverse complement strand
CTGGGACAAGTGGTGTGGTGGTGTTCTCAGGGAATTCCTAAGGTAGTATTTCTTCAACTGGTGGAACTACGAAGTGGGGAGGGGCCTCTGTGGAAGGAGTGGTGTCTCTGATTTCTATTTCGTTAGAGGAAACTTCACACACTTGTGCTAAAATAGAAGGGTCGACGAGTGGTGGCACTCCATGATAAGTGCCTAACAAGGATGTGTCTTTGAATATTCCAGGACCAACGTTGATGACTGAAAAAGCATCTGATCTAGTGTGGACAAGGGGGAGGATGTTATCAATGTTGGTGGAATGATTAGGCTCGTAATGTGTAAGTTGGTAGATGGAGACAATTTCCTGTTATGGGGGAACATCGTCATTTAGAACAAAGAAGAGGATAATTCCTTCATAGCATACATATAGCTAAGTCCAAACAAGATAGTGTAATGAAATGGGGCATCGATAATTTCAATGTCAATCAAGATGGTTTTTCCTCCAAGTTCGATAGAGACATTTTGGAAGAGCCCTTCAGGGGATGATGGTCGACCATCATAGGCTCTCAGGGTGATGGCAGATGGTACTAGCGAAGTTGAGTCAAGTTTCTGCCATACTAATTTGGACATGATGCATGTGAATGCACCTTCATCGATGATGCATCAATGAACTGTGATGTTCTATATTTTAACTGGGATCTAAAAGGCTACCAGGGCAGGGAGGCGTGGTTCTCCGCTATCTAAATCAAAGGTGATTAGTCGAGTATCAACAGGGTCAACTACCTCCAAGGCAGAACTAAAGGATTTGCGTTATGTGGGACATGTTTGGAGGAACTATAACATAGACATGGATGCAATATATTGTGCTAATTTGTCGACCAGACAATAGTTATGGGCTGCCCTAGCATGAGGGTTATGTACATTCTGCCCTAGAGGTATGTAGGGTATACGAGGATTTGGTTTAGTATTAGGGCGTGGGTAATCAATGGTTGTACAGTTGTAACTGGAGTTGTTTATGAGGTGGTTTGGGTAGATTCAAGAGGCATTTTGTATGGATGACTGCATGTTTGTAGAAGAATATCCTCTTCACTAGTAAGGAGGATACTATGATCGACTAGATTTTTGGGTTGATTAGGCCCTGGGTTTTGATATTGCCCCATTTGTGGTCGAGCAGGGTTCACCTCTTGTTGGGGGTTTATCACACCTTGGTAAGGAATGGGTTTTTTCAAAACAGTCAGAGGTGGTGGTTGCAAATAATGTTGTGGGGCCTGTTGGGGGGCAGGTGGTGTCGGAGGGTGTTGTGTGTTCATGGATGCTTTCATTCATTTGTAATCGGAAATTTGGGGGAAGTGGTGAGTATAATGTCCATACTCACCACATAGATTGTAAGGGAAGTTAGTTCTGAGGTTATTTTTCTTCCCTTGGAGTGGTTGATTGTTATTGTTGCCCCCTTGGGGGTTCTGGTTGCCTTGATTTTGATTGCCCCCAGTGGGATGGTTTTGTTGGGGGTTATTTCCTCCTGGTCCCGGGTTGTTATTGTTTCGGTTTTTTCCTTTATTCTTGGAATTATTCGGCTAATGGGATAGATTTTTCATATTCAACCATTCAAAAGAATGAATCTGTTGAATGGGGGAGGGATGAAAAAAGTTAATGCTGACGTGTGGTTGTTCTGGTGGAGGAACAATTGACTGGGGAGCACCAGGAAATGGAAAATATGGATTGTTTTGTGAAGACAATCCATATGGCATATAGGAAGTTGAAGTACCTCTGCTACGATCGGGATTATATACGGGTGTTGGGGGAGGACCCGTACTTGATTAAGGGACCAGATGCATCATGGGTACTGGTGGGGGTCCCCCTAACAGTGGAGGGGAAACAACAAGAAATTATTGTTGGTGAGGGGGAGGAGGTAATAGGATGTCCCTCCATATGGTCGAGGATACTGATTTGTACCATAAGTAGGTGACAAGTGGTTGTAAGGGTTGTGGTGTGTCATAAAACCAATCAACCCATCCGTAGCATGGAACATCCCAAGTTTGTCCTGGCCTAATGGTAGGGGCCTCGGTGCATCAAGAAATACTATATATAAGTAACCTGATTGGGCATATATCAGGTCGAATTGTTGGGCCTTGTTGATGGCTTCCTCTTCTGATTTAGGAAAAGTGGATGCTACATCTTTGGAAATAACAGAGATGAGTGACTTGAGAAACCAATTGAGACGTTGTTCTTTGGTGGTTTCTTCTTTACACAAACTACATCATCGCCGCCATTCATGGATGTGGTTGGCGATATGGATAATATTGGTTTTTTTGAACTTGGACAGAAGTTGTAAGCCAGTATCATGACGAACTGGTAATTCAAAAAAAGGACAAAAAGGCCTTTGCCAATGATTCAAAGGTCACATGGGACCCTGATTTTTCGTCCACGTACCATCATGGATAATTTTAGGGGCTAAATTTCTCTCATGGGCTAATTTTCCATGGTTTTTCCAAAAATGAGATTCGTTATTTTAAAAATGATTTGCCCAAATTATATACGATAAAATTATTTTACCTTAAAAATCGCCAAAATTTTATAAAAACTATATAAAATCCTTAGAAATTTGAATATTTTTACAAAAATATTGCCAAACATTTATAGTTGACATATGAAGGATTAGTAAGATTTGCCAAGGTTTCTACATTTTAAAATAAATTTCCATCCTTAAAATCATCTCTACGTACCATTTGGCTGATGAACCAGTGAGATTTCTTTGAAATAACCTCAAGCGTATGGAATCATCCATGATGTTGTTTGAAGGTCACCATAAGTGGAAGGTCATAACATGGTTGGTGGGGTCTTCCCCTAGTTTTCCTTCAAACTTCAGAATGTCTGACAGTAATTTGGTTGGAATATTGGGCCAAGTGGCATTATGTAAAATGGGATCATTCGTGAGTTTGGTTAAATTAGGAATGTTGAGGGATGCCAAGTATGGCAAGGGGATATTTGGTGGAGGATTAGCTCCAGCCATTGTGTGTGTAGGTGGTGGACATGTCCCTTGAGAGGGATTTGGTGGGTGTGTATTTCTTCCTTGAGAACAAGTTTGACTCCTGCCTCCTTATGTAGGAGAGCCAATGTATGGATTTCCTTAGGTATGTGACCCAAGCAAAGTGGAACCAAGTAAATTTGATCCCAATATAGTAGCACTCACTGGGTGTGTGATGGTTGAGCTAGTGAGTTGGAAATATTAGGGACCCCTCCTAGAATAGGAGGCAGATTCTACAAGCATCTAGAATGACGGGGATGCTATGGTTCCCCTATGGTTCTGACTATCAAAGTGAATGTGTGCAAATGGTGACAAGAGAGAAATAAATGAACCAGATCTTTTTACCTTCAAAAAATAGTATAACTCACAATTGCATGTAATCAAATGAACATCATACATAAATCAACCATAAAGTAAAAAATCATGTGGATAGGTGTATTTTGTCCGCATGGGGGAACTATAAAAGAAAATGCTCATCTCCTAAAAGACATATCGTCCTTTCTCTCAATTTAGCACTGGGCCTTCCAATAACACTCGACAGTGGGGTCTGAAGCCACCGGAAGAGGAACTAGTGAATGTTGAAGTAATCAGTTATAATGAGGGGTAGAGGGTGCATATCCCAAAAGAACTGGTGATATTTCCCAATATCCGCACAAAATCTGATCAAGGTGAGATTGCAGTCCACAATCGCCACCTAGTTGGATATCCTATGTTTGGCCACTAACTACCTCGGTCAAAGTGAGACATTTATATTTTTTTCCTAAGAAATGGGTCACGGGTTGAATGCCATCAAAAGCGTTGGGTGACTTAAGGAGGTATGCACAAAACAACTGGACCTCGGCCTTCAAACCTTCATGGGTATCTCCCCACCTTATGGTATAGGAACACTTGACTTGGAGGATTTTAAAGATCCCTATTATCAACTTCTATTGTTTCAAAATGTGAGAACCTAATAATGGGGGGATATTTGGATGCTTACCCTCGAGATCCTACCTAGACTAAAAATTTATTTTGGCACCTCCTGTGGAGGAAAATTTAATGCGTTCCTAGACAATTTTTAGATGTGGTGGGATGAGAGATTGGGGTCATGGACCAAACTCGTTTGAATTAAATTGGTGTGGATAATTTCCAAAGAAGTAGTCGGATCTTTCGGAATTCCTTTGAAGAAATCCTACTTCGACCTTCACTATTCCAATAGAAATTATGTGTGTGAGAAGTGGCTTTGTGTGCAAGAAAGTAAAAAGTGTGCAAAATATTTTACTAAGTTAAATATGAGATTGCAGCATGTGGACTTCCTGTGTTCCTTACAAACATTCTTACCTACCTTACTATGTTTCTTTGGTACAACCTTGCATAATATTTAAAGCCCTAAAGAACTAGCAATGTGGACATATGGGTCCTTACAAATCCTTTAAACTCCCTAGAATGTTGTCTATACTAAGAAAGATTTTAAAACTATCCTAGAATTGTAGACATGTGGGCATGTATGAGCCCGTTACTTGATCTTTTAAACTTTCCTAGAGTGTTTTCTAAACTAAGAAAGCATTTAGAAACTATCCTAAGATTGCAAACATATGGGCATGTACGGGCCCTTACAAAGCTTTCAGATGATTTCCAAAACTAAGAGGAACCCTAGGGGGGCTTTGTCCTCTCCGAATGATTTCTTAAGCGAGATGAAATTTCCTTTCAACCACATTTTCTGATTCTCGAGATCACACTATGGTGTGGGGGAATAACATACTTGAGGGTTAAAATTGATTTCTAGTCCCGAATTAATTGATAGTGTTTGAAAAAGAAATAACTTCAACTCAAAATTTTAAATGCCAAATGAGCCATCCATGTGGCAACAAAGAAAAGAGAAGAATAGTGATTATTTTTACCCCTAAGTGCTTATGCTATCTAACCTTTCTTGTGAGAAAGGACTCTAAGTGAAGTGTGATTTCTTTACAAAGTGCAGGAAATTAAAATCTAAAGGAAATGGGCCCTCAAACTGTTCATAAAGCCCTTACAATTTGCCAAAACTGGACATATGCGTGAGTTACAGTTCTAAAAGGCGCGCAGAGGGTGAAAAATGTGCAGACTAATGAAGTCTTCCACACGTATAGTACGCAGAGTGCACGTCTATGTGCCTTGAAAGCCATGCACTTCCTATCACGCGCCGAGCAAGAAATTTCCAAGTGAAATTCTCTTGCCTTGGCTCTGAATTTTGAATTTGGAAGGTTAGACTAGAATAGTTTTGGTACTTGCATATCAAAACAATTAAAAAGAAGTGCTCTCAATACTTAAAAAGGGAAGAATTTGATACCAATCCCCAGTATGGTCATCAATCTATTGTGTTAGTTTTGCCACATGGGTGAGCAAAAAAACACAACACTTGCTTGCTTATTTAAGTCAGTTAGACAAGACAAAAGTTTGTGAGTTGATTATATAACCAAATACACATGAAAAAAATAAATAAAACTAAAAAAAACTAAGAAATAAATGTTAGAGAAGCTTGGAAGAACTAGAACCATGAAAAACAAAAAATGACCAATATATAGCTACCAATGGATATTGATAGGCTAAACACTGTAGAGAAAGGAAGGGACTTGTGAGTCCCCTCTTCCTCCTTGGGAGGGCTCTTGAGTTCCCTAATATAGAGATATTCTCTTCATGCAATGGAAAGTGATAATGGTGAAGAAATACAATGCTAATTCCCTCAAGAGGTGAGTGGAATGGCCCTTGCTATAGTGCTTGAATGATTCAAAGAGAAAAGAGAATTCTCAAAGAAGAATTCTTGCAGCATAAAAATACCTTGAAGTTATTATTTTTCTAGCACACCCATGGCACATATTTATAACATCCATTCATGGAAAGATATAATTGGTTCATAGTGTGAACAAGGGGCCTTTTAGGGCACTTCCTAGTCCTTGACTAGCCTCCAAGCTAGATTTTTCTCAAATATGAGTGTCAAATCGTGTTGAGGGTCGGACTAGAAGTGGTTGAGAGGCCGAAAAGATTCATAAATGCGTAGTTCATAGAAGTGCGTGACTTTTCTCGCAGACAATCGTGCATCTTGCGTACAATGCGCACTGAGGGATATGTTAGCCTGCGCATTCTACGCACACTTCCTTTGGTGAATTTGTGCACTTTGATTTTTGAACCAAGTATATAATTTTTTTCTTTTTGGATGGATTTTGGTGTTGTAGGTGGACTAATTTCTTTTGTAATTGATGTCTTTATTCGACCATTATGTGCAATGTTGCGGATGATTTTTCAATGATAACAAGAATCTCCTTTGCACACTAGTCTTTCTTTGTTTCTAGTTACCTGTCCATCTTCATTTAGCTTGTTTTTGAAGACCCATTTTGTCCCAATCACAATTTTATCCTTTGGTATTGGAACTAGTTCCCATGTCTCATTCTTCTCTATTTGATTTAGTTCTTCTCCCATAACCTTGATCCAATGTTCATCATTTTTGGCTTCCTCAAAGTTACTTGGTTCAATTGTGGACAATAATGAAAAATTCCCTTGTTCAAGTGTCTGTGCTTTCCTTCTTCCTATGTTTTCTACTTTGGAACTTCTATCTCCAATGATTTGTTATGGTGGATGATTCTTCTAAACCCGACGATCATGTGTCCTAGAATGTGTCTGAAAATATTGTTTGTTGTTTTATTCTTGTTCCACTTCTGGTTGCTTCTCTTCTTGTTCTTGTTCTTCTTCTTCCTCTTCTTCTTACTTTAGTTATTCATTTTCTTATTCTTCAAAAATGTTTAAATTTATGCTTTCCTTCCTGTTCTTCAATAAGTATGTTTCATCAAATTTTACATTGATGATTTCCACTATATTATTGAGTCTTAGATTTTAGCACTTATATGCTTTTCTTTCACATGAGTACCCAAAAATATGCCTTCATCCTCCAAGGAGTCAAATTTTCTGATCGTCTTGTCTTCCCTTTTTATGTAACACTTTCTTCCAAAGACTCTAAAGTGCTTGACATTGGTCGATGTTCCTTTCCATAACTCATATTGATTCTTATCATTGTTACTTTTGATCAATCCTTTGTTCAATATACGAATGGTTGTATGCACTGTTTTTCCCCAAAATATATCAGTTATCTTGGAGTCAGTCAACATGGTTCTAGCCATTTCTTGTATAGTTTTTTTTTTCTTTCAAAAACTCCATTTTGTTGAGGTGTTCTAGTTGTTGAGAATTGTATTTTTATTCCATGTTCTTCACGGAAATCCCTGAATTTATTTGAAGTAAAATCACCTCTATTATTTGATCTTAAGCATTTGATTTTCAAATCAGTTTCATTTTCAACCAATTCCTTGAATACCTTGAAACATTCGAAAGCTTTTGACTTTTTCTTGTGGAAGCAAAACCAAGTCATTCTGGTGTAGTCATCAATGAGTAGCATGAAGTGTTGTTCACCATCCAATACCATTTTTATTGTGGGCCCACATAAATCAGTGTTTATAATCTCCAATGGTTTTGTCGTAGAGTATTCCTTTGTCTTGAATTCAACTTTTGTTTGTTTTCCATGTTCACAATGCTTGCACATAGTATTTGTTGGCTTTGTAATTTCTGGCATTTCTCTTACAACTTGCTTCTTGTTGATCTTGACAATATTATCAAAGTGTATATGGCCCATTCTCCTATGCCAAAGAAAAATTTCATCTTCTTTTCCCAAACAACATCTTTCTGCCAAATTTCATATTCTTTTCCCAAACAATATCTTTCTTCTTCAATCTCATTCAAGAAGTATATGTTGTTTGGATTCCTTGTCACTATTTCCACTAGTCTGCATGATCTTTCTTTCCTTATTTCACATTATTTTGAATCGAATATAAGTGTGTGTCCCTAACCACACATTTAGCTGACACTTAGAAAATTATGATTCATATTTTCAATAAGTAGGACATTTTCTGCCACAACATCTTTGTTTCCAAGACTGACTATGCCTTTTCCTATCATTTTTGTCGAGTTATCACTACCAAACATGACAAACCTCACTTTTTCTTTCTTTAATGTTACAAATATGTTTTTGGATCTATTCATATGCTTTGAGCATCCACTTTCATTATACAAAATGGCTTCTTCTATTTTGGGCTTGTAAGGAAAACCCACATTCCTCAACCTTCAAATCTTCTTGCTTCCTTTTTCAAGTTCTTTGTTGTTCTGATATATGATTGAAAGGAACATGCCTAGTTTCCCTTGAAGAAATTATCAAATCACTTATGCTATTTATAGCTATGTGTCCAAAATTGTTACATTTGTAGCATTCAATTTCATAATCCATAACACAAAAAATGTTATAATTCATGTCAAATGCCTCACGAGGCTTTCTAGGATAATTTCTTGGTTACTACCTTTGTTAACATGTCTGCAAGATTATGGCTAGTATGTATCTTTTCCAAATTCAAATGTCCATATTCCAAGATGGATCGTATGAAATGGTACCTAAGTTGTATATGCTTGGTATTAGAATGGAAGGATAATCTCTTTGCAAGATGAATGACACTCTCACTATCATAGTACAACCTATTATTCTCTTGCTTCTTTTCCAATTCCTCCATAAACCTCTATAACCAAATCATTTCTTTACTATCCTTTGTAGCAACAACATGCTCTGCTTTCATTGTTGAAAGTGAAACAACATTTTGCAGTTTCAAAATCCAACTTATTGTTGTTCCACCTACAGTAATAACATACCAGGTAGTGCTTCTTCTGCTATATTTATCACCTGCCATATCTGAATCAACATATCTCTGTAGAAAAATCTCTGAACCTCCAAAACATAATGCATGAGTAACAATACCTCTCAAATACCTGAGAATCCACTTTACTACCTCCCAATTTTATTTACCTGGATTGTTCATATACCTGCTCACAACTCCCACTGCATCTACAATATCTAGTCTTGTGCACACCATAGCATACATCAAGTTGTCAACTACTGATGAAAAAGGGATCTTGGTCATGTATTATATCTTCTCTTGTGTTTTGGGATGCATTTCCTTGGTTAATTTGGAATGGCTTGCCAAAGGTGTACTAACTAGTTTTTCATACGGCATTCTAAACCTCTCCAACACCTTCTCTATGTACTCACCCTGAGACAATGTCAATTTGTTATTTTTCTTGTCTCTTTTTATTCTCATACCAAGGATTTTATTTGCAGCACTCAAATCCTTCATCGCAAATGAATTAGATAATTTCTTCTTGAGCACATTTATATCCTACATGTTAGACCCTACAACAACCATGTCACCTACATACAATAGCAAGATAATATAGGTTCCATTTTCTGGCCTTTTAAAATAAACACAGTGATCAGAATGACATCTACTATAATCTTGTTCTATCATTAACCTATCAAAATTCAAATACCACTTCCTTGGAGCTTTCTTTAGGCCATACAATCTCTTCTTCAACTTGCATATCAAATTCTCCTTTCCTTTGACCTCATACCCCTATGGTTTCTACATATAAATCTCTTCATCCAAATCCCCATGGAGAAAAGTTTCTTTTACATCTAAATGTTCAAGATGAAAATATTTGTTTTCCAGAAGACTTAAAATAGTCTTAATTGAAGTCATTTTAACAACAGGAGAAAACATTTCATCAAAATCTATATCTTTCTTTTTTGAAAAACCCTTTACAACAAGCCTAGCCTTGTACCAATTTTTTCCTCCATCTTCTTCCTTCAACCTGTAAACCCATTTATTTTGCAATGCTCTTTTTCCTGCAGGAAACTGAACCAAGAATCAAGTTTGTTTATTTACCAAGGAATCCATTTCCTCTTTCATTCCTTTCACCCACTTCTTTTTAGTGTCTACCTGCATCGCTTCTTCATAACTTTCTGGTTCACCAGAGTGAATCAACTATAAATAGTACAATGAAGGAGAGTATCGTTCAGGGGGTATACTTAACCTAACATATATTCTAACAAAACTTGCATGAGTTTGAGGTACTTGTTGCTCATGTTGTTGTACATTTTGATTTTCTCATACCTTTGAAATTTCATTTTCTTTGATTTCATCAAACACCGTGTATTATGGCTTTTCTTTTTCATGTTTCTTCCCCTGCAACTGATCTTTGTACATGAACTTATCATTGAATATGAAATCTCTAATCCTAATGATTTTGTAATTTTCATAATCCCATAAATGATAACCAAAATCATTAACACTGTATCCAATAAATATACACTTCTTGGATTTTTCTTTAAGCTTTGTTCTATTTTCTTTATCAATATGGACAAATGCTTCACAAGCGAAAGTCTTCAGAAATGAATAGTTTACCTTTTTACCTATCCATGCCTCCTCTGGGATGACACCATCCAAATAACTTGAAGTTCCTTTGTTTATTAAGTAAACAACAATATCTACAACATCTACCCAGAATTGTAAGGGCAACTCAACATGCAATCTCATACTCCTTGCACGTTCCATGATTGTTTTGTTCATCCTTTATGACACACCATTTTATTGTGGTGCTCCTAGAACTGTCTTCTCTCTATGAATCCCATGGTGTGAACAATAATCATCAAACTCCTTGCTGCAATATTCACCTCCATTGTCTGATCTGAGACACTTCAACTTTTTTCCTGTCTCATTCTCAACCAAAGCTTTTCATTTCTTAAAAGTGTCTAAACATCATATTTTTTTCGTATGGAATAAACTCAAGTTTTTCTAGTTGCATCATCAATAAAAGTAACATAATAATGAGAGCCTCCAAGAGATGATACATGATCTTGTCCCCATACATTTGTATGAAAAAGATCCAACTTTTCACTCGTCTTTTCTTTTCCGACTTTGAGAAATATGACTCTCTCTTTTTTTCCATAAACACACTACTCATAGAAATCCAAATCAACTTGTTTAAGATCTGGAAACAAATTCCATTTGTGAAGTATCTACATCCCCTTCTCACTCATGTGTCCAAGCCTATGATGCTAGAGTATTGTATCTACTCATGTAGAAGCTAAAGAGATAGAAGAGTCAACATTAACAATACATAAATACAATGTATCTACCTTCTCCCATTTTCCATTACCAATGATCCTTTAGTGACCTTCCACGCCTTATTTGTAAATATAGATATAAATCCTTCACTTGCCAACTACCATGTTGAAATTATATTTATTCTTAGATATTATATGTCCCACCTCTTTCAGTAACCATTGGTTTCCATTCTTTTTCTTTATTTTTACCTTACTCATTCCAACAATTTGACATGGTTAATCATCACCCAAATAAACCTGTCCAAAATCACCTTGAACATAATATTCGAAATATTTCCTATGGGGTTTGGCATGAAATGAAACCCCTGAATATACTACCCAAGATTCAGTAATGTTATCTAAAGAAATAATAAAAGCATCATGTAACACATCACATGTTACAATTACTTCCTGATTTTTCTCATGTTGTCAATCTCTTTTTTTCTTTGGAGCTCTGCAGTCTTTCTTCATATGTCTTTTCTTCCCACAATTCCAACACTCTATCTTTCCTAGTATGGATTTGGATCTTCCCTTCCTAGAATTCTCATGGTTCCCTGAGCCCTTTCCTCTATCCTTTTGTCTTCCCCTATTCTACACGGTCAACACATTACCAGATGTATCACCTATGCTTTTTCATCGCATTTCCTTGCTAAGGATAACACCAACAACATCATCAAATTTCAGAGGGTTTGAACCAGTGATAGAGTTACTTACAATCATGATCAAGACATTCCATCTTTCTGTCAATGAGCACAAGATTAAAAGAGCCCTAAAATCATCATCAAAGTCCACTTTTACAAAACTTAGCTAATTAGTAACCGTATTAAATTCATTTAAATGATCGGCAACAAACCCACCTTCTGACATCATCATATTAAATAATCACTTCATTAGAAATACATTATTGGAGGCCGAGGGCTTTTCATATAGTTTAGCTAATTCCTTCATCATATCCTTCGTTGTCATTTCTTTTGAAATATTGATATCCACCGATGCTTCCAGGAACAATTGTATCGTTCCCAGTGCCTTTATGTCAAGAATATCCCATTCTTGTTCCTTCATAATCATTGGTTCTTTACTTTTCCACCCAACAGTAGGAAAATATCCTTCTGATATAGATAGTATTCCATTTTCATCTTTCATAATTGGTAGGTTTGGCCGTTAAATTTCTCAACCTTAAACTTTCCATCTTCTGCCATTGCTCCCACTCGAACTAGGAACCCTCTTTTCCTGTGACTTACCTTTGGCTCTGATACCAGTTGTGAGAAAAACAAGATCACAGAGAAACAAAATAAAACAAATGCAGAAATAAAACACAAAAGATACACAATACAATAGAGACATATATATACGTGGTTCACCCAGTGTGGGATACGTCCACTAGAGAAATTACCAAGTCCTTCCTTTTTATTATCCAACAAAATGAAGGGATACAACCTACAACACACCCATTGTAACTTCCTCCTCTTTCTCTCACAATATCCTCTCTCTCAGAATACAATATTCCATAACACACAATCACAATACAATTCCCTCATAAAATAGGGTTGTCTTCTAGGGAAAAAAACCCTAACATAACTTTTATCGTCATATTTGCGACCTTATGAACGGTCTAGATTGACTACAAAATTACAATATTTGAATTGAAACAAACAAAAATTTTGTTCCCCTCAAGGCCCGGGGGCCATGAATTGTGTATACTACAGTTTCTTTGACATGCATATGAAATAGGAAGATAATCAAGCTCCACAATCAACATAACCCACAATGAAGGGATCTCTTTCTTGCATCTGATCCAAATCTACACAAACTCAAGCGATCTAGACCTTGATTTGAAGGTTATTCTCCACTTGGATAATGTTCTATAATGATCATATCTCATGTGGATCAATCACTAGTAGGATCATCTCATCTCATACTATGGGAAAGAAATATGGATAATAGGAAACAACTCACCGATGATAAGAAATATTTAACTATAGTTCATGTAGTATTGTACTTAATTGCATCACACATGAATTACTATGGAAATCCTTCTCTCTCTTTTTTAACAAAATTGATGTCCTTGTTAGAAAATAAACAACAATCAATAATAAACTTAACATATCTCATGTTAGAAATACCAAACATAATAAAAATGGCAGAAATAAACAAGAACAAAACACCATAAATTTTATGTGGAAAACCCAGCAATGTACTAGGAAAACTCATGAGGAAAAGATCAACAAATTTTATTTTTTAGCAACATACATACATCAAGCTTCAACTCAACTATTATTTTCCTCTACTCTTTGTGCATGAGAAAGAGTACATATATATAGGCTCTCATAGAAGAAGGTAGACAAATACCATGGGCTACCAAAAACCATGGGCCCAAAACCACCACTGTATACTAAACTCATTTGACTCAATCCTTGATTCAAGGTT
>JASDQU010308376.1:115803-130997 GCA_032191745.1 Picea mariana | reverse complement strand
CGGACCCCCCTTGCCTTTCTGCCTTTAATACGGGGGGGGTCCGGAATGGTGGGGTATTGACGAAGGACCCCATTCCTATCATGTCACCTTTTGTATCGTTCTCCACCTGATCGTGCGACAAGGCTTGTTCCCTTTAGCCCCTCCTCATCCTCCGACCTCTGTCCATCTCCAGAGTGGTGTAAATCTGCTGACATCACACGTGGATTGACACGTGTTGAATACTACCACGTGTCACTCTGATTTGTGACTTACATGTGCCTGAAATGTTGAATCAGTCTGACACTTTTCATTACCTGGTTGTGCTACATGTTCCTAGATGACGTGGTATGCTGACGTGAGTCAGGTCGACGGTCCAGATCACATCTTGATTTGACGGTTTAGATTCAGCCAGGATTTCACACATCACGATTTCGACACTCTTGTCGTTCTGTGTTTTTGTCACTTCAAAGTCCTGATCCACGAAACTCCGTAATGGAGTCATATCAACGGTCCAGATCACAACTTGATCTGAAAGTTGCAATTACGTCGCGATTTTGCATATCGCGATATCAGGATTCTTGATGTTAATATTCTTTGACATCTCCAACACTCGATCCTCAAAACCCCGAAATGGTCTTGGATCAACGGTCCAGATTTGATCTTGATTCAACGGCTGCGATTGAATCACGATTTCGCATGTCACGATTTTGACATTCTTGTTGCATTATTTTCTTGTCTCTCTATGTCGCGATTCGTGAAACTCTGATATGGAGTTGGATTCAATGGTCCAGATTTGATCTTGATTCAACGGCTGCGATTAAGTCGTGATTTTGCATATCGCGAAATCGAGATTTCTGTGGATGATATTACTTGACATATCCAACTCTCGATCCCCGAAACTCCGACATGGACTGGAATCAACAGTCCAGATTCAACCTTAATCTGACGGCTGAGATTAAATCATGATTTCAGATATCGCGATTTCGAGAGGTAAGGGAACATCGTTCCTTTGACTCTCCAGTCAGCGAACTGACGATCTATCCCCACGTGTCCTGCCTGAAGATGGACTATCCTCCTTCTTTCGAGATTTTGTGAGCCCTCTACTCCTTGCACTTTAAACAATGTGCAGGTTCTCCTCGATCCAACGGTGGTCAGACCCTGCGCTTGGATCTAACGCTCGAGATCTATCCTCCATATCTGCGCGCTCCTCTTGTCTATATTGAGATATGACGGTCATCGGGAATTCGGGATGGGATCCAACGATCACTGACGCTTCTCCTCCAAGCTTATGCATCCTCCTTACTTGGAATAATTTCTAAGTGTCAAAGGCCTCGAGCTTTGATCCGCTTGTGATCCTAAGTACGCTATCTCCCTTGAGATTTAGCCATGAGTTAACCTCATCCCTTGTGCACACCTACGAACTGCATTCGACTCTGCGCTAATTCCTCCTAAGCTTACGTTGTTCCTGTTTTTCCATCGATGCACACTCTGATCCTGCCATCAATGACAAGCGCATACTTCCTATAAAGCATGCCATCTTCACTGTTGTACTTGCCATCAATGACAAGCATACACTACCTGTTAAACATTTGCCAACAATCTTCTAGAAAATGAGTTGGCATTCGCATGGTTTTCATTCTACTGACATCTTAGATTTGATGGGATCATCCTCATCCATGTAACCATCTCTCCTTCTCCTATATATTGAAAGGTTTCTCATGGAAAAGGTTAAGCAAGATTGAATGAAGAATTGGTGAAAGAATTGTGTGAAGAACCCTGATTGGACAGAAGCTTGAAGGCTCTATTTGGTCTATCAAGAGGTTTTGGATCTTCTTCATGCAAGTACATAGCAAGTGTGTGTGTTGGAACCAAGGGTCACTGAAAGGAAGCTTGCAACATCAAGGCGATCAAGTTGTATCATATACTTTCAATTAATATGATACAGCGGCATGTCCCTTTCCCATAAAGTCACTCTTACTTTATTATGTAATTCCTTGATCATATGCATAGGTTGACATTGAATATACTTTATCGTCTTCACTTTGGTTGGTTTGTGTTGTCTTGGTCTTGACCTCGTAAGCACACTGGAGCCAAGTGGGAACAACAAAGACCTAGGAAGCGATACAAAGGTATGTCACTCGTTTCTTCTCATCAGTAGATTCAATGGTTACAACTTAGAGAAAGAGTCGTGTCCTGTCCTATTTTGTTCTAGATGCAGGTGAATCTAGGGAGATCTGTTAGTGTCCGCACCTACCGATTTGTCCGATAACAAAATTGGCGACTCTGCTGGGGATGCAACCCATTTTTGGTGGTTTTTGGTGGTTTTTCCTTGGCCATTTGCTCTTAACTTACCATTTTTCTTTTCCATCGATCTTTGAGTCTTGAGGAGACCCTTATAGACTCCTTGGATCCAGAAGTTCCTTCAAAAAATTTTCCCTTTTCCAAATTTTGTTTAGTTTCAGGCCTTCTCACACTGCACCCTTCTGTAGCCTACGAGAACCACTTAAGTTTGCATTCTTCTTTTCAGTTCAGTGCGAACTTCTCACACTCTGCATGTGTTTAGCCTACGAGAATCCTTTATTCTCGCACTATACACCACTGCTAGCCTACGAACCCATTTGCAATTTTTTTTGTATTAAGGTTTTTTGTATCCTCAGATACCCAGATTTGTTTGTGTGTCTGAAAAGAACTTCTCTGGCCAGTGATTGATTGTTTCTTGACTTCGAATCTTGTGAATGAAAGTTCTTCTTGTTTATTTTTTCTCAACTGTTACCTCTTGACCTTTTCTTAACAAGGATATAATCTCTAGTTTTAAAATCTAAGTGCTTGTTTGGTTGGGAGCTGGTGATCGGTTTAAAACTTGGAATTAATTGTCTTTTTCAATTGCTCATTACTTGGAAAATTGCTTCCCATGTGCATTTGAAGAGACTGGTCTTGTCAGTTTGTTATTTTTTCTTCATTGAAAGATTATTTTGGGTGTTTGATTGGGTATTTCTTTTTCATTGGTTGCTTGTTTTTCTTAGTTCCACCACTATTGTTTGGTTTCTAATAAAAAATTAAAGACACTTTCTCTTTTTTAAGCAACTTTTTATTCGAAAATATTGGCATTCAATTGTTGAAGTAGAACAAATAGAGAATTTGAATTGTTCATGATTGATTGATATTTCATTTCGGAGAAGATCATACATCGTAGTTCACATTGTTCCAGAAAACTCCTCTTTCCCTCCTATAAATAGGATTCATCGAACAAAAAAATTGTATCATTCATTCCTATCTATGCATTGTTGGGTCAGAGTCTCACACAACATCGGTTTCATTTCTGTCTCCTTTGAGTAACAACAGCCTTTAATAATATTGCGCAATTTTAAAATTTAACTAATAACTTTTTCTAGGGCTCTTTTACACCAACATTAGCTAGGCTAGAGNCACACTCTCCAAAGCACAAAACACAATAGTATCTTGTGATAAGGAGTGTCAAATTCCATTTGGAGCATTTTGTTTTGGGAATCCCTTCTCACACAAGGGTCAAACCTGAGGTTGCATCGAGATTGATAGAGTTACTCACCCTGCTTTGTTGATATCGGTGTAGAGATTGCACATATTACGGGGATCACTTCAAGGTATACCCACAATAATGAATGGAATCCTCTCAAGCTAATTTTGGGCTAGATACCCTGCCCTTCTGTGTGGATCATACTTTCAACTGTTCCCCCAGGCATTATTGTTTTTGGTGGTAACCTTAGTAGCCTATCTTCTTATGGTCTTACACGAGGTGACTGTGAAGGGGAAAGTCTTCACGGTACATGGAATCGACATTGGCCAGACTCACTCGGGATCCTTGGAGGGTATACCCATGATTATGTGTGGGATATTTCACCAGGGTGTAAGTCTGTTAAGCAGGTCGTCAACATAACTTTTCCACCCTAGCCCATCCCCTTCTTGTCTCATCGTTGCGACATTGGATTTCATCACCAACTAGTGACTTTGGAATCAGAAGGTCTGGTTTGCTTGGTTTTGCTTCCTAGATTTTTACTAGTGCATGTTGTTTGTTCACCCAAGTTGACCATAGAATTTCCTTCGTAAGTTTCTAACTCAATCACAATTGACCCTCCACATCGTTCATGTAGAATGCAAGGCTTAGCCCCAGAAAATATCGAAGGTTCTCAACCCTTGCCTACCAACTCACTGGAGGGATCTCCTCAACAGAGTGAAGTCCAACACATTGCCACTCCACAAGTGGAAAGAACTAACTCTCTAGAACGGTTCTGAATTACCAATTCTCAAGAGGACTTTCGACTTCATCCCGACTCCAAGAGACGTATTGTTCGAGTGAATTCTTCTAGAGATCTAGTTGTTCAGTCTTCTGGGTCACCAACCAGACCTTTCGTAGGACCTAAGGGTCAAGATCCTTTTTGGACTATTGGCATTTTTAGACGGGATCTCTTTGGCTCAGGAGCAGACGTTGATATCACTGTCACACCTGAGCTTCTTGAAACATATGATCTAGACGCAGTACCTTTTACTACTGCTTATTATTTTCCTGGTACAGAAGCTCCACGAGATGACCACATATTGACTCTCCCTCTACAAATGATCCATTACACAGATACTACGAGTCCTCACACCAGGATTACCACAGCTATCCAAGCCCCCATTGGCACACCGTTTTCTCCCAGAGTCACCCCAACACTTCCATCCGGATATCATGCGTTGAATGCTTCTATTCCTGTGCCTATGCAAGTCACATCTGGAACTCCTGTTGGTCCCACTCCTTCTTGGCACCATCTTCCCAGTTTCATTCCAACACTTCCTCCACCCCCTTTCAAAGGACCTCCTCCATCCTCTATCGGAGTCATTGATCCTAGTGGCATCATCCCGTCTTTCACACCTAGTTACCAGATTCCTTTTGGTGGACAATTTCACCAAGGAGGCCAAACCCAACCCCCCCTTGCAGGACAAATCCCAATTGGTACACAACCCCCGATCGAAAGGAAACCCCCACCGACCCCACTCTATGGAAAAAACATACCTCCATCCTTGGCCCAGTATTGGAATCATCCGATACAACATAATCCTCAATCGACTGGGGGACAACAGCCTCAAGCTAACTCTATCATACCCCCTAGTATAGGCCAACCATATCCAGGTACGTCTAATCCTATCTGGGGCTCGCCCGCTCAACCCCACGCCCCGGTCCAAGGGTACAACCCTATGAGTTACTTGCCTCCACACCAACAATCGAATCTTCCCGGATCCTCGCATTATATGCAGACTGCTTATAGTCCCACTGGTTTGTCGACGGGACTACCTCCCCAAAGTCACCAATACCCGCATGTGAATAGACAGTTACCTTTCTTAGCCACCCTGGACCTCCCGGATCTGTCGAGGATTTTAAATGATCTGATCTGTCACTCTCCTCAATGGCCCACCATACTGGGAAAACTACCATCTGACATCCCTAAATTCGATGGTAAACCAAGAGAGGACCCAAACAATCATATAATGACTTTCCACCTTTGGTGCTCATCCAACTCCTTGATGGATGACTCTATTCGTTTACACCTTTTTCATCGAACCCTCACAGGTTCCGCTGCGAAGTGGTATATAGAATTACCATGAGGTTTCTTTGTCGACTTCAACACCCTCGCTATGGCCTTCCTCACCCACTACTAGTTACCGATCCGCTATGAAATGGGGACCGATATTTTAAGTTCTTTCAAACAACCAAAGCCACCCATATCTCCGATCACATTCATGAGTGGCGACGAAGATGACGTCTCATCAAACTCAAACTTCCCGATTAGTTGTTGGCAGAGTGGTTCACGAAATCTTTCGTGAACGACATCGGTCGTGACATCGCCATGGGTGGAGTTTTCACAGAAGAATGCCATTAGTTGTGCTCAATACCTTGACCTCGTTTACTCACAAACGGGTACTCTTTATGACTTACTCCTTGATGCGCCTCATCCTTCTACTTCCACCACTTCAACTACTCCTGCTACTTCTCATGCAGACAATGGTGTGATCGGCACTTTCCATGCCCAACCTCATTCCGTCCAAACCTCTAGCAACAACCCCAAACCCATTTCTTCTAATGTTCAAAATGCTCCGTCTCCTACCCCTCCCACCGACAAGACTCCTGAGGTAAATGTTGTTCAATCTACCCCCGCCGGTAAAAACAAATCTAGAAAGGGAAAGGGTAAGAATAAGGAGGACAAAAATAATTCGCAAGCAGAGAGAACCAAAACACCACATGTTGACAATAGGGATAAGCGCAAACTCCGATACCCTTGTCTTATCTATGGTGAAGATCACTACACTAAGGATTGTCCACGACGAGCCGAGATTACTAAGTTCCTTCAAGGGACCATGAAACCACCCACTCCAGTCATATTGTTACAACCCTTTCCTTCTCAACAACAGGCCTAATTGGTCATTCATAACCAACCTAGCCCCTCTAATACATCCTATGTTTTGATGTGTACAGGAGATTCAAAGAAAAATGACATCACACTTACCACTCGAGCCAAAGACTACTTTTCCTCCAAAGAGAAGGTTGATGCGATACCTCCTTTGTTGGTCCAACCCTATCCCATGACTCCACCTACCAACGGTCCTCTTCATCTCGAACGACCGAGCCTCGATACAGTTCTTCACCCTCCTCCAAAGGGTGTTGTTTGAAAATCGGCTTTCAATCCCCATGCACGTGCTGACCAGAACTACAGTATTGTCAAAGATCTGGCCCAAGAACCATCCATGATGTCAGCCCTCGAAGTCCTCCAGAGTTGTCCTATACAACAAAAGGCATTGTTGAAAGCTATTGGTGGAATCAACCCTACGGATACGAATTTAATAATTTTTGACTTGGAAGATCACATTCCAAGGTTACCCCCTCAACTCGCATTCCAAATACAAGTTATTGTCTTCGATAAAAACATTTGTAGAATAGTTATCAATGAGGATGCCTCGACATGTGTCATGTCTATTACCTGTTGGAAAGCCATCGGCTCTCCTCCTTTGACTGAATCCCACAACATGCTCAAAGCCTTCAATGGCTCTGGTTTTAAGCCTTACAGTGTCCTCCCTTCGTTGTCGATTACGTTAGAAGGCAAAATGGTCCAAGTTGAAGTGGAGGTCTTTGACTCTCCTCTCGATTACAACCTTCTACTTGGTCGTAGCTCGATTGATTCCATGCGCGCAGTTGTGTCAACTATTTTCCATGTTGTGTGTTTCCCACATCAAGGAAAGGTAATTACCATTGACCAATTAGCCTTCTTTAACTCTGATGCATGTATCAGCAACATACCATTCATTGCCAAACCCCCCCGCCTGAATACGAGAACATCAGTGTGGGTCTTCTTAAAGACTCCTCGTTAATGGGTACTTTCCCCATCCCACCACCCAATGTTCCACATATGTATGTCGCCTTGATCAACATGATATCCACCTCTATTCACGGAACTCCTGCATCTCACGACCCATGGATGGTACCCAAACCTGGCGATCATCTTCGTTACGGCGACGAAATGCCTTTGAGTCCGATCAAATCCACCTATCAGGCCATTCAATCGGCAACCCCTTCTACCCCCTCTCTTGGTGATTTATCTCCAGATCCTTTCCGTGTCATTTTTACCATGGATGATATGATTACGTTTGTTATGGAAGACACCCCCTGGGACGATGGACATCATCGTTCCATCCTCTTCCCGAAACAACACACCATTGAGGGTTTCCAACGGATCTTGACCCCGTTGACCGTTGTTGTCATTTATACCATTCCTGAGGCTACACACGATGTTCTTTACGAAGGGAACTTAAGTAATATCTCACCCACAATCTCCCTCGACATATCCATAAAACCTGGAATTGTAAAAAATTTGCATATCGGATCTTCGTGTTCCCATGACGAAATTGTCACCTACAAGTCACTTTTCAAAGAATTTCATGACGTCTTCGCTTGGAGCTATGAAGAAATGTCGGGTATTGACCCCAACATTGTGATACATGAGATTAAGACATACCCAGATGTTAAACCCATCCGGCAACGACTTCGTCCGGTCCACCCACGTAAACGGCCTCTATCAAGCTTGAAGTCAAGAAACTTTTCAAAGACGACTTTATTTACCTGGTGGCTCTCACTGACTAGGTTTCCAATCTTGTCACGATCGACAAGAAACAAGGCACAATCCGCATGTGCGTTGATTATAGGGATATTAACAAAGCATGTCCTAAAGACAACTTTCCTACCCCCTTCGTCGACCAGATCGTCGACGATTGTGCCGGCAGTGAAAATTTCTCTCTGATGGATGGTTTCTCCAGATATAATCAAATCAATATCATTCCCACGAACCAACACAAAACTGCTTTTATTTGTCCTTGGGGCGCTTTTGCTTATCGAAAACTTCCTTTCGGTTTAAAAAAAGGTGGCACAACTTTTCAGTGCTATGTCTTACGCCTTCCATAATATCAAACAAATCGTACAGCCATATCTAGATGACTTACCTTCTCATTCCATGCGCTGGGTAGATCATCCAATACACCTCTGAGCCATTTTCCTTCGATGTCAGTTTCACCATATACGCTTGAATCCTCAAAAATGCATTTTTTGCGTAGAATCTGGATGAATTCTAGGCTTTATTGTTTCACGTCAAGGGATCCAAGTAGATCCTTTGAAGGTCGAGGTGATTCTCAATCTCCCTCCTCCTTCTTCACTTTTCTAGTTACAAAGTTTGCAAGGGAAGGCAAACTTTCTTCGTCGTTTCATCCCGAACTATGCCGAGCTAACTCTTGGATTTACGTGACTGCTCGAGAAAGGGTCTGATTTCGTATGGGATACCACTACTAACAAAGCTTTCAAATCTTTGAAACTGTCTCTGACACGTACCCCACTTCTCTTCCCACCTGATTACAGTCGCAATTATTTCCTCTACCTTGTAGCCTCATACTACACCATCGCTATGGTTCTCATCCAGGAGGATGATTCTCATGATGAACATGTCATATATTACTTGATTCGAAGTCTTATGCCTACCGAAACCAAGTATTTACATGTTGAAAAACTGGCCTTGGCAGCCATCCAAGCAGTTCAACGTTTCTGGCACTATATCCTCTCTCGCAAGACTACAATAATTTCTAATTGCAACCCTATGCAGCACATTCTTACACGTCAACTGCTAGGGGGGAAATACTCCAAATGGATCGCGATACTCCAGGAGTTTAACTTATAATTCGAACACGTTAAGTCCAATAAATCCTTAGTGTTTGTCGAGTTGATATGCGACTTTCCCTACTCTGAGACAGAAAATGTAGCAGTCGATTCATTACCTGATGAATCCCTTTTCCTGATTAGTTCCAATGATCTTTGGTATGGAGATATCATCATATATCTCCAAACCCAGACTTCCTGGCCCAATTTGTCTAGTATTGATCATCGTCGATTACACTACCAAGCCCGTTAGTATATTATCCTCTATGATACTCTTTATCGTCATGGGATTGACTCCGATTTTCAACGTTGCCTCATGTTTGACGAAGCCGAGAAAGCCCTAAATGACTGCCATTCTGGAGCCTATGGTGGTCATATGCCTGGGTATGCTACTACCCAGAAGATCTTGCGAGCAGGGTATTTTTTGCCTTCTTTATTTAACGATTGTATAATTACCATCCAAAAATGCCACGCTTGCCAGACCTACAACAATAAAATATGGTCACACCCTGCTCCTCTTCATCCTGTGGTCTCCATTGGTCCTTTTGCAAAATGGGGTATCGATTTCATGACATGCCACCCTCACTCGACCGAGGGGCATGGATACATTATTGTAGCCGTAGATTATTTTATGAAATGGATCGAGGCGATGCCGACATTTGACAACACCGAAAAGACTGTAGCATTATTCATATTCAATCACATCATAGCTTGTTTTGGTGTTCCTCAAGCTATCATCACTGATCACGGTAGCCACTTTAGAAACTTCATGATGTCCGAACTCACTGAAAATTTGGGTCTTCGCAATGAAAACTCAACACCCTATTACCCACAAGCCAACGGCCAAGTCGAAGCAATTAACAAAGTTCTCATTACCATGCTTCAACGAATGATAGGGATTCACAAAACGAGTTGGCACACGATGTTGTTTTCAGCATTGTGGTCTTACCGGACATCCATTAAGTCTGCTACCGGGTTTACACCATTCCAGTTAGTCTATGGTCTAGAAGCCATCTTGCCAATTGAATGTGAGATACCCTCCATAAAAATAGTCGTCGAACTCCTCCCAAACACTTCTGTCGAATAAGAACATATGTTGTATCTCATGCGATTAGACAAAACTCGTCGCGATGCCACCCTAATCATAGAAGCCCAGAAGAAATGCGTCAAAGCCCAATACGAAAAACATGTTAAGCCTCACGTTTTCTCCAAAGCTGATCTGGTTCTCCTTTACGAACAAGATCGGGATATGCTAGGAGTGGGAAAATTCGAAGCTATGTGGCAAGGTTCTTATATCGTTAGACGATTTTTTGAGAAAGGATCTTACGAGTTAGTGGACTATGATGGTATCCCTTTGAGTGAACCCAGAAATGGGTTGTACTTAAAGAAATACTATTCCTAAGATCACCTGTGCATAAGTACTTGTATTTTATTGTATCATACTTTTTGTGTGTTACTGTAGTATGCGTTTTTTCGTTATTTAGTCTCTACCCTCGACCACTTATGTTACGTTGTGCTTGGTTTCCAGATGTCGGATTCTTCACTACCCCACATTGGCTTCGCTGACGGAACTAGCCATAGTACTCAGAACCTTGCTTCTGCTGCTTGGGCAATTTATGCCCCTACAAACGAACTTATCACTCTACGAGGTGTGTGTCTCGGTCGTGCGACCAACAATATTGCAGAATATAGCACCGTCATCGAATTGTTGATTGATCCTATTTCGCTCGGTATCTGCCACCTGGTTGTGGGACTCGATTCAAAGCTAGTAGTACTACAGCTAAGTAATGTCTACGCTATTCGAAGTCATACTTTATTACGGGTATATTTACAAATTCACCTCTTGGAACGTTATTTTGATTATATTGAGTATCAGCACATTCCTAGATGTCTAAATACATTGACTGATGCATTAGCTAACTATGTATTCGACAGACATTTGGGCCATTTATAAACCAATCACATCACATGTATCACACAACACAAGATAAGCCGGTATAAGCCATATATATGTATATAACAATCAAAAGTTGTTACAAAAAGTTTCTATCCAGGGACCAAAATCTCAAAATACAAAGCTCATAGCTTCTACAAAATAGCGTCATGGGTGATGCTCACGATAACACACAACTTACCGGGCCACCTACGAAGCAGTCGACTAATAGACTCTGACACGTCCACAGTATGGCACTGATAATGTCTAGGGATATCCTGAATAGCCATATCTGGGATGTCAGCAGTCAACCCCTCCAAGTTCTGCTCCACTGCCTCATAGTCTTCGGCATCCCATCATGCCACTGGAGCCGCCTCTCCTCGTCGTTGAATAGGAGACGTTCCTGGAGGTCGATATGGCCCCACATCTGTGTCATCAAAAAGAGATTTTTTTATTAGTTCTTGGACAAACATAAAAACATTTTATATGATAAAACTTGCAAAAACAATTAAAAAGAACAAAATGTGTACTTCTTACCTAGGTCACCCCACTGAGCATCCTCAGGTAGGGCTAAATCCGGATCCCTTAGGAAATCCAAACCAACATATGCATACTCGTCAATCATCAGCATCTGGGGCTTTAACCAGTCGAAAAATGAATCATTGTACTTGATTATAGGCCCAGCTACGTGACTAGCCATGAGGGTGCACCACCTCAGCATCCTCGGATCCTGTGGGGTCGGTAAACCCCAGTCAACCTGTAATCGCAGGAGTGGAACCCTCTCGAGGAAGGACACCAAAAGTGATCCGTACCCGAACTGCTTCAAGTTGCCCCTTCTGCACTCCGTCAATTGTCTTTTCATACTATGGAGGACTGCATCAAACCAATTAAATACCTGAGGCTCTGTACACTCTATGGAATATTGGAAGTAGCTCTGCAGAGCCATGTGTGGAGCTGCACTCCTAGCCATGCATGCTATAGTGAACAAGATGGTTCACAGGGTCAAGTTTTGGACTCCCCAAATGGAAACCTTGCCCTTGCTTCTTTCTGCCTCAGGTACACAATACTGGCGACAATACTCACTCATAGGGATTCTGCCACCTCGACCACCAGTCAAACTAGCATGGTATCCACGCCATGATAATCCCGTTAGAAAATAGATATCCTCGATATCTAAGGTCAGTGTGTGGACTCCCACATGAAACAACTGTTGGTCCATGTCCCACATATGAACCAGGTATTCCAAGAATCTGAGTTGGGCCCTCATGCTCAGAATTCTGAAGAATTTCAAGAGCCCATAGTCCCGGAGGGAAGCGATGGTACCCGGGTCATTCCCAGTAATGGCATCCTCCTCCTCATGTTCTCTTTATCACCACTCCAGCATTGTGATGATAAAACACCTGCACATGAGCCAGGAGAGAAAGGTCAACAACTTTTTTCAAAACTTGGCACATCTTTTATTGAGAAAAAATCAACTTTAAATTTCATTTTTCGGCCCCCGCAAGTGCCCCTTTAGAACAGTGTGAGATTCTCATAGGTGTCCTTAAGGCCACCTGCGAGAATCCTAGATTCTCGCAGGTCCTGCATGGCCAGCCTACGAGAACGCTTGGGCGCAAGTTATGGCCCTAAAATGAACCTAAAACTCTGAAAATTGCCAATGAAAACTAAAAATAAACCATGGAAAAGGTAGAAGATCAAGAGCTTACCTCGTTTCCGGAGACGGTTCGTCAAATGGTCTCTTGTGCCTCCCGTGATCGAGCAAATAAATTTGGGGGAAAATGAGGTGTATTGGGCAAAGTTTTTGGCAAAATCACAATGAAATGGTAAAATCCCTTTTTACCCATATTTATTTACTTTTTACCATTTTTGTTGACTTTTTATATTATTTTGTCTATAAAACCTAATGCCTAATAGTCCCATGTGTGTGATGTTTTGCAGATATAGCAACTTTGAAGTTCAAACGAAGGAGTACAGATGTTTTTCTTTTCTATCGCATATATGACTGCTTTTTAGGGTTTTTAAAAAAACCTCAAGCTCAGTGTTCGTTCGTTTTCGCACTCGAAAATACATGAGAACGTAACCGAGTATACTTTCCTCGTCTTTTCGTACTCGTCTTGATAACATGAAAACAACGAACGCAAAGGGGTATCCTTTAAGCTCTTTTCACGCTCCATAAAAACGAAAAGATGGTCGAGCGACCTTGTTCTGTTCACGCTTGTAAAAGTATCTGAACAAAACGTTCGATTGGCGATATTTTATCACTTTTTCGGTCCTGTCAAACTATTTTATCAAAAAGGAACTGAGAGAGTCCTCTTTAAGTGTTTTTCAGACTCTCAAAACATGAAAAACCCCCAAGTTTTCTATCTTTGGACTCGTGAAACAAACATCGAAACACCTGTAATGGGACCGAGCCACTCCTTCCTAGGGTTCATTAAATATACTCCGAGGGACTCATTCAAAGGATGAGCTTACATCAACAAGCATATGTTATCCTCCTAAATCTTGCATAAAAATAAAGAGGTACTCGCTAGAAGTGGTGGGGGAAATTTTGGGAAAGGGATGTGTTTTCGTATTCATATTAATGGAAGTAAGTGTCTCTCTTGAACATGACACCCCCTATTCATCATTTGAAACTAGTTTTGGAAATCCATTTGTCTCTCATTCGACTTGTTCCAAGGTCATACCCTGGGTCATCTTTGAGTCAGTGTTTCCAAGTCCTTGGTCATGTCATTCATATGTTCAAGAGACGTTCATCCAAGCCCTCTATTGAGTCGGCCATCTACAGTTGTCCATTCCTATTATGTTGGCCTTCCCTGTGTCTGTTTCAACCTATATTCATACTCTGTTTCACCCTCAAAATATGTTACTTATTTCGTGTCATTGATGGGGGATACATCAAGGCCCTCCTGTGACGAGTCTTGTTCCATCGAATTCAACTTGTTATCTGGAAACGAGACTTAGAAATCATCTAGTACCTTAGAACCTGCATGCCTTAATGGTAGGTTTCTTCGCTTTCGACAGGGGTTCACATCATTGATCCCTGATCGAGAGATTCCGCCAAATCCTCAACTTCAACTCATGTATTCGCATTCCTTCGGATTGTACTTTGGTACCTTGGGAGTCATCGACATCAATGGTGATTTCCATCACACTTGTTAATGGTTTTCATCAATGACTAGTAATCAAGTGGTTTCTGCGATGTTCGACTTCAGCACATGTAATCGCATGGCTAGATTTATACTTTTCGGTGACGGGATTGAAGACCCTGGGTCTCATCTTTTTTATCCAGGCTGCAATGGAGTATGTATGATTTGCATCGGCACATAGATCCATTTTGTATGTCATTTGGCTATGTCATCTTAATTTAAGTCTTCTCACATAAGATCCACAGTGTATTCCCGGTGGCTATGCAGCATTTTGACGGCTTGGATCCACGGTGTATGATTGGTGGCCATGACCTACATTTATGATTTCATTCATTTGTGATCTGAGTATGGGAATGCCTACCTCAGAACTGGTATTATATTCTGCAGATGCTTGGTTGTTTGCAGGTTTCCGATTAGGTATGCTCCTGGTTTCTGACACACACACGCATTTTACAAAGTATTTCAATTGTCACAAGTTCCGGCCTCATACTTTGGGGGGCATTCTGTACACATGATTTTGGTCACTCTGGTGATGTTTCAACAGTGATGTATTCAGGCTCCCAACAAGGACTTTTTGCCTGAGAAAAATGATTGTTGTCTTCTTCTAAAAACACATTTTTAAAGTGAGTTCACAGGCTGCTTATGGTCTAGGGTGCGAGAATCCTTCATTCTCGCAGGCCATCCACACTTAGGGTGTGAAATTCTCACAGTATGCTCCATATATAGGGTGCGAACCTCTTTTTAATCTTGGAAAGAAGAAGAGGTCTCGAGGGTTCTAGAAGGGAATCTTCTAGAAAATGAGTTGGCATTCGCATGGTTGTCATTCTACTGACTTCTCAGATTTGATGGGATCATCCTCATCCATGTAACCATCTCTCCTTCTCCTATATATTGAAAGGTTTCTCATGGAAAAGGTTAAGCAAGATTGAAT
>JASDQU010308376.1:86851-102746 GCA_032191745.1 Picea mariana | reverse complement strand
GTTCCACATCCATATGTCGCCTCGATCAACATGATATCCACCTCTATTCACGGAACTTCTGCATCTCACGACCCATGGATGGTACCCAAACCTGGCGATCATCTTCATTACGGCGACGGAATGCCTTTGAGTCTGGTCAAATCCACCTATCAGGCCATTCAATGGGCAACCCCTTCTACCCCCTCTCTTGGTGATTTATCTCCAGATCCTTTCCGCGTCATTTTTCCCATGGACGATATGATTATGTTTGTTATGGAAGACACCCCCTGGGACGATGGACATCATCGTTCCATCCTCTTCCCGGAAAAACACACCATCAAGGGTTTCCAATGGATCTCGACCCCATCGACCGTTGTCTTCATTTCTACCATTCCCTAGGCTACACACAATGTGATTTACGAAGGGAACTTAAGTAATATCTCACCCACCATCTCCCTCGACATATCCATAAAACTTAGAATTGTCGAAAATGTGCATATTAGAGCTTTGTGTTCCCCTGATGAAATTGTCACCTACAAGTCGCTTTTCAAAGAATTTCATGACGTCTTCGCTTGGAGCTATGAATAAATGTTGGGTATTGACCCCAACATTGTGATACATGAGATTAAGACATACCCAGATTCTAAACCCGTCCAGCAATGACTTCGTCCGGTCCACTCACGTAAAGCGGCCACTATCAAGTTTGAAGTCGAGAAACTTCTCAAAGATGGATTTATTTACCTGGTGGCTCTCACTGACTGGGTTTCCAATCTTGTCACGATCGACAAGAAACAAGGCACAATCCGCGTGTACGTTGATTATAGGGATATTAACAAAGCATGTCCTAACGATAACTTTCCTACCCCCTTCATCGACCAGATCGTCGACGATTGTGCCGGCAGTGAAATCTTCTCTCTAATAGATGGTTTCTCCGGATATAATCAAATCAATATCGTTCCCATGGACCAACACAAAACTGCTTTTATTTGTCCTTGGGGAACTTTTTCCTATCCAAAACTTCCTTTCGGTTTAAAAAAAGGTGGTGCAACTTTTCAGCGCGCTATGTCTTATGCCTTCCATGATATCAAACACATCGTGCAGCCATATCTAGATGACTTACCCGCTCATTCCATGTGCCAGATAGATCATCCAATACACCTCTGAGCCATTTTCCTTCAATGCCAGTTTCACCATATACGCTTGAATCCTCACAAATGTGTTTTCTGTGTAGAATCCGACCGACTTCTAGGCTTTATTGTTTCACATCAAGGGATCCGAGTAGATCCTTTGAAGGTCGAGGTGATTCTCAATCTCCCTCCTCCTTCTTCACTTCACTAGTTACAAAGTTTGCAAGGGAAGGAAAACTTTCTTCGTCGTTTCATCCCGAACTATGTTGAGCTAACTCTTGGATTTACATGACTACTCAAGAAAGGGTTTGATTTCGTATGGGATACCACTGCTAACAAATCTTTCGAAGCTTTGAAACTATCTCTGACACGTACCCCACTTCTCTTCCCACCTGATTACAGTCGCGATTATTTCCTCTACCTCGCAGCCTCGGACTACACCATCACTATGGTTCTCGTCCAGGAGGATGATTCTCAGGACAAACATGTCATATATTACTTGAGTCGAAGTCTTACGCCTACCGAAACCAAGTATTTACATGTTGAAAAACTGGCCTTGGCAGTCGTCCAAGAAATTCAACATTTCTGGCACTATATCCTCTCTCGCAAGACTACGGTAATTTCTAATTGCAACCCTATGCAGCACATTCTTACACGTCAACTGCTAGGGGGAAAATACTCCAAATGGATCGTGATACTCCAGGAGTTTGACTTAGAATTCAAACACATTAAGTCCAAGAAATCCTTAGTGTTTGTCGAGTTTATATGCGACTTTCCTTACTCTGAGACAGACAATGTAGCAACCGATTCATTACCTGATGAATCCCTTTTCCTGATTAGTTCCGATGATATTTGGTATGGAAATATCATCATATATCTCCAAACCCAGACTTCCCGGCCCAATTTGTCTAGTACTGACCATCGTCGAATACACCACCAAGCCCGTCAGTATATTATCCTCGGTGATACTCTTTATCATCGTGGGATTGACTCCATTTTTCGATGCTGCGTCATGTTTGATGAAGCCGAGAAAGCCCTAAATGACTACCATTCTGGAGCCTGTGGTGGTCATATGTCTGGGTATGCTACTGCCCAGAAGATCTTGTGAGCAAGGTATTTTTGGCCTTCTTTATTTAACGATTGTATAATTGTCATCCAAAAATGCCACGCTTGCAAGACCTACAACAATAAAATATGGTCACACCCTACTCCTCTTCATCCTGTGGTCTCCGTTGGTCCTTTCGCAAAATGGGGTATCGATTTCATGACATGCCACCCTCACTCGACCGGGAGGCATGGATACATTATTGTAGCCGTAGATTATTTTATGAAATGGGTCGAGGCGATGCGGACATTTGACAACACTGAAAAGACTGTAGCATTATTCATATTCAATCACATCATAGTTCGTTTTGGTGTTCCTCAGGCTATCATCACTGATCACGGTAGCCACTTTAGAAACTTCATGATGTCCGAACTCATTGAAAATTTGGGTCTTCGCCATGAAAACTCAACACCCTATTACCCACAAGCCAACGGCCAAGTCGAAGCAATTAACAAAGTTCTCATTACCATGCTTCAACGAATGATAGGGATTCACAAAACGAGTTGGCACACGATGTTGTTTTCAGCATTGTGGGCTTACCAGACATCCGTTAAGTCTGCTACCGGGTTTAAACCATTCCAGTTAGTCTATGGTATAGAAGCCATCCTACCAATTGAATGTGAGATACCCTCCCTAAAACTAGCCATCGAAATCCTCCCAAACACTTCTGCCGAAGAAGAACGTTTGTTGTATCTCATGCGATTAGACGAAACTCGTCGCGATGCCACCCTAGTCATAGAAGCCTAGAAGAAATGCGTCAAAGCCCAATACAACAAACATGTTAAGCCTCGCATTTTCTCTAAAGTTGATCTGGTTCTCCTTTACAAACAAGATCGGGATATGCTAGCAGCAGGAAAATTCGAAGCTATGTGGCGAGGTCCTTATATCGTTAGACAAGTTTTGGAGAAAGGAGCTTATGAGTTAGTGGACTACGACGGTATCCCTTTGAGTGAACCAAGAAATGGGTTGTACTTAAAGAAGTACTATGCCTAAGATCACCTGTGCATAAGTACTTGTATTTTATTGTATCATACTTTTTGTGTGTTACTGTAGTATGCATTTTTTCATTATTTAGTCTCTATCGTCGACCGCTTATGTTACGTTGTGCTTGGTTTCCAGATGTCGGAGTCTTCACTACCCCACATTGGCTTCGCTGACAGCACTAGCCGTAGTACTTAGAACCTTGCTTCTGTTGCTTGGGCAATTTACGCCCCTACAAACGAACTTATCACTCTATGAGGTGTGTGTCTCGGCTGTGCGACCAACAATATTGTAGAATATAGCACCCTCATCGAATTGTTGATTGATCCTATTTCGCTCAGTATCCACCACCTGGTTGTGCGACTCGATTCACATCTAGTAGTACTACAGCTAAGTAATGTCTACACTATTCGAAGTCATACTTTATTACGGGAATATTTACGAATTCACCTCTTGGAACGTTATTTTGATTATATTTAGTATCATCACATTCTTAGATGTCTAAATACATTGACTGATGCATTAGCTAACTATGTATTAGACAGACATTTGGGCCATTTATAAACCAATCACATCACATGTATCACACAACACAAGATAAGCCAGTAGAAGCCATATATATGTATATAACGATCAAAAGTTTTTACAAAAAGTTTTTGTCCAAGGACCAAAATCTCAAAATACGAAACTCATAGCTTCTACAAAATAGCATCATGGGTGATGCTCACGATAACACACAACTTCCCGGGCCACCCTACGAAGCAGTCGACTAATAGACTCTTACATGCCCATAGTATGGCGCTGATAACGTCTAGGGATCTCCCGAATAGCCATATCTGGGATGTCAGCGGTCAACCCCTCCAAGTTCTGCTCCACTACCTCGTAGTCATAGGCATCCCATCGTGCCACTGGAGCCGCCTCTCCTCATCGTTGAATAGGAGACGTTCTTGGAGGTCGATATGGCCCCACATCTGTGTCATCGAAAAGAGATTTTTTGATTAGTTCTTGGACAAACAAAAAAACATTTTATATGATAAAACTTGCAAAAACAATTAAAAAGAACAAAATGTGTACTTCTTACCTAGCTCACCCCACTGAGCATCCTCAAGTAGGGCCAAATCTGGATCCCTTTAGAAATCTAAACCAGCATATGCATACTCATCAATCATCAGCATCTGGGGCTTGAACCAGTCGAAAAATGAATCATTGTACTTGATTATAGGCCCAGCTACGTGACTAGCCATGAGGGTGCACCACCTCAGCATCCTCAGATCCTGTGGGGCCAGTAAACCCCAGTGAACCTATAATCGCAGCAGTGGAACCCTCTTGAGGAAGGACACCAAAAATGATCCGTACCCGAACTACTTCAAGTTGCCCCTTCTGCACTTCGCTAATTGTCTTTTCATACTACGGAGGACTGCATTAGACCAGTTAAATGCCTGAGGCTCTGTACACTCTATGGAATATTGAAAGTAGCTCTGCAAAGCCATGTGTGGAGCTGCACTCCTAGCCATGCATGCTATAGTGAACAAGATGGTTCACAGGGTCAAGTTTTGGACCCCCCAAATGGAAACCTTGCCCTTGCTTCTTTCTGCCTCAGGTACACAATACTAGCGACAGTACTCACTCATAAGGATTATGCCACCTCAACCACCAGTCAAACTAGCATGGTATCCATGTCGTGATAATCCCGTTAGAAAATAGATATCCTCGATATCTAAGGTCAGCGTGTGGACTCCCACATGAAACAACTGTTGGTCCACATCCCACATATGAACCAGGTATTCCAACAATCTGAGTTGGGCCCTCATGCCCAGAATTCTGAAGAATTTCAAGAGCCCACAATCTCGGAGGGCAGCGATGGTACCTGGTTCATTCCTAGTAATGGAATCCTCCTCCTCATGTTCTCTTTCTCGCCACTGCGGCATTGTGATGATAAAACACCCGCACATGAGCTAGGAGAGAAAGGTCAGCAACTTTCTTCAAAACTTGGCACATTTTTTATTGAACAAAAATCAACTTTAAATTTCATTTTTAGGCCCCCATAGGTGCCCCTTTAGCACAGTGCGAGATTCTCACAGGTGCCCTTAAGGTCGCCTGCGAGAATCCTATATTCTCGCAGGTCCCGCATGGCCAGCCTGCGAGAACGCTTGGGTGCAAGTTATGGCCCTAAAATGAACCTAAAACTCTGAAAATTGCCAATGAAAACCAAAAATAAACCATGGAAAAGGTAGAAGATCAAGAGCTTACCTCGTTGGCAGAGACGGTTCGTCAAATGGTCTCTTGTGCCTCCAGCGATCGAGCAAATAAATTTGGGGGAAAATGAGGTGTATTGGGCAAAGTTTTTGGCAAAATCACAATGAAATGGTAAAAGCCCTTTTTACCCATATTTATTTACTTTTTACCATTTTTGTTGACTTTTTATATTATTTTGTCTATAAAACCTAATGCCTAATAGTCCTATGTGTGTGATTTTTTGCAGATATAGCAACTTTGAAGTTCAAACGAAGGAGTACGGATGTTTTTCTTTTTTGTCGCATATATGACTGTTTTTTAGGGCTTTTAGAAAAACCTCGAGCTTAGTCTTCATTCGTTCTCGCGCTCGAAAATACATGAGAATGTAACTGAGTATACTTTCCTTGTCTTTTCATACTCGTCTTGGTAACACGAAAACGATGAATGCAAAGGGGTATCCTTTAAGCTCTTTTCACGCTCCATAAAAATGAAAAGATGGTCGAGCGACCTTGTTCTGTTCATGCTTGTAAAAGTATCTGAACAAAACATTCGATGGGCGATATTTTATCACTTTTTCGGTCTTGTCGAACTATTTTACAAAAAAGGAACTGAGAGAGTCCTCTTTTAGTGTTTTTCAGACTCTCAAAACATGAAAAACCCCCGAGTTTTCTATCTTTGGACTCGTTAAACAAACATCAAAAGACTTGTAATGGGACAGAGCCACTCCTTCCTAGGGTTCGTTAAATATACTCCAAGGGACTCATCCGAAGGATGAGCTTACATCAACAATCATATGTTATCCTCCTCAAGCTTGCGTAAAAATAAAGAGGTACTCGCCATAAATGGTGAGGGAAATTTTGGGAAAGGGATGTGTTTTCGTATTCATATTAATGGCAGTGAGTGTCTCTCTTGAACATGACACACCCTATTCATCATTTGAAACCAGTTTTGGAAATCCATTTGTCTCTCATTTGACTTGTTCCAAGGTCATACCCTGGGTCATCTTTGAGTCAGTGCTGCCAAGTCCTTGGTCATGTCATGTTCAAGAGACGTTCATCCAAGCCCTCTATTGAGTCGGCCATCTACAGTTGTCCATTCCTATTATGTCGGCCTTCCCTGTGTCTGTTTCAACCTATATTCATACTCTGTTTCACCCTCAAAATCGGTTACTTATTTCATGTCATTGATGGGGGATACATCAAGGCCCTCCTGTGACGAGTCTTATTCCATCGATTTCAACTTTTTATCCGAAAACGAGACTTAGAAATCATTTAGTACCTTAGAACCTGCATGCCTTAATGGCAGGTTTCTTCGCTTTCAACAGGGGTTCACATCATTGATCCCTGATCGAGATATTTTGTTGAATCCTTGACTTCAACTCATGTATTCGCATTCATTTGGATTGTACTTTGGTACCTTGGGAGTCATCAACATCAATGGTGATTTCCCTTGCATTTGTTAACGGTTTTCATCAATGACTGGTAATCAAGTGGTTTCTGCCATGTTCGACTTCAGCACATGTAATCGCATGGTTATATTCATACTTTTCAGTGACGAGATTGAAGACCCTGGGTCTCATCTTTTTTATCCAAGCTGCAATGGAGTATGTATGATTTGCATCGGCACATAGATCCACTTTGTATGTCATGTGGCTATGTCATCTTAATTTAAGTCTTCTCACAAAGATCCACAGTGTATTCTTGGTGGCTATGCAGCATTTTGACGGCATGGATCCACAGTGTATGATTGGTGGCCATGACCTACATTTATGATTTCATTCATTTGTGATCTGAGTATGGGAATGCCTACTTCAGAACTGGTATTATATTCTGCAGATGCTTGGTTGTTTGCAGGTTTCCGATTAGGTATGCTCCTAGTTTCTGACACACACGTGTTTTACAAAGTCTTTCGGCTGTCACAAGTTCCGGCCTCATACTTTGGGGGGCATTCTGTACACATGATTTTGGTCACTCTGGTGATGTTTAACCAGTGATGTATTCAGGCTCCCAATAAGGAATTTTTTCCTGAGAAAAATGACTTTTGTCTTCTTCTAAAAACACATTTTTAAAGTGAGTTCGTAGGCTGCTTATGGTCTAGGGTGCGAGAATCCTTCATTCCCGTAGGCCATCCACACTTAGGGTGTGAAATTCTCATAGTATGCTCCATATATAGGGTGCGAACCTATTTTTAAGCTTGGAAAGGAGAAGAGGTCTCGAGGGTTCTAGAAGGGAATCTTCTAGAAAATGAGTTGGCATTCGTATGGTTGTCATTCTACTAACTTCTCAGATTTGATGGGATCATCCTCATCCATGTAACCATCTCTCCTTCTCCTATATATTGAAAGGTTTCTCATGGAAAAGGTTAAGAAAGATTGAATGAAGAATTGGTGAAAGAATTGTGTGAAGAACCCTACTTGGACAGAAGCTTGAAGGCTCTATTTGATCTATCAAAAGGTTTTGGATCTTCTTCATGCAAGTACAAATCAAGTGTGTGTGTTGGAACCAAGGGTCACTGAAGGGAAGATTGCAACTTCAAGGCGATCAGGTTGTATCTTCTACTTTCAATTAATATGATACAATGACATGTCCCTTTCCCATAAAGTCACTCTTACTTTATTGTGTAATTCCTTGATCATATGCATAGGTTGACATTGAATATACTTTATCGTCTTCACTTTGGTTGGTTTGTGTTGTCTTGGTCTTGACCTCATAAGAGCACTGGAGCGAAGCGGAAACAACAGAGACTTAGGAAGCGATACAAAGGTATGTCACTCATTTCTTCTCATCAGTAGATTCATTGGTTACAACTTAGGGAAAGAGTAGTGTCCTGTCCTGTTTTGTTCTAGATCCAGGTGGATCTAGGGAGATCTGTTAGTGTCTGCACCTACCAATTTGTCTGATAACAACTTTATATATAAAACGTAAATTGACAATTACATTTTGTAAATGCACAGATTCATACTAAAATAATAGTAAACATATAGATGCAACATATATAGACAATAACCATAAATATAAAGACTGTTATAAACCACACATAGGATAAACCCTTAAAAATAAACACATAAATAACTATGCATCATGTAATTTATCACACAATTGACACTTATCTTGGTAAGAATATCACCAACTACATGATTACCTTCCACAAACATCCCAGCCTTAGACCACACTGCTCATCACTCTCAGCAGTGGGTCACCCTTACAATGGGACTATACTCCACTCGGGTAAAGGGATTACTAACCAGGCTAATGGATCATAGACAACAGGAAAGAATCTATCACAGGTTCCAACTCAAACTAATAGCCTACAGTCCCTCATTCCCCACATGCATGTCCCACCCCAGGAAGTGTTCCCCTTCTATTCTCAACAGTCCTTCAACTGCCCCACTTCCTTTCCGGGCTTCAACAACAAGCTGAACAGAAAGTCTCAGAGCCCTGTAGCTGTAGTTTATCACCTTAGGAATTCAATTCCTAACAATTCTCTCACCTTGAGAGATTTCTCACAAGCCTGACAACCTACCTCTTCAATATCCTACGATCCTAACAACCCGATTCTTCAATCCATCTCCCAAGATAACCAGGTACGCAAATAGGTACTGGTACAGATACAGGTTCAGGTACAGTGATAGGAAGGTACAAAGGACAACTGACTGAGTGATTGGATGATCCTGGAATGATTGAATGGATGACTGAATGATGGAAAATGAACTAAGTCCAAACTATATGTATGCATGTCCCCAACTTGACACGTGTTATGTTGGGAGCTACTTTGGCCCACTTGTCCCCATCCTTAGAACTTAGGATAAAATAATTACCCGTAATTTATACTTAAGAAATATTAATATAATATTCCTTTTTGGCTTAAGCTCCCTAGCTTAGCCCCTTTTCCTTAACTTTTATCCCCCCCCCTTTCCCTAACTAGTAGAATTTAGTCCCCCGTACTACTTTATCGTGGTCATTTTGCGCGTAGCGATGCATTTTATATTAATGATGAGAGATATCCAAAAATAGGCTCATTGGTGACACAGGCGAGGGTGTTCCTACACCTCAGACTCACCCGCTCACAGGATCGATTACAAATCCCCTCTCTTCTGAGCCGAAGCGGCTCTTTAGATTCCTCTCGGGAATCCCTCTGTAATACCCGATTTGCGATGAGCCTCTTTCACGCACGATCCCTCCTGAGCTTAGCTCCTGTCACATATGACCACGCCTCCGCGACCGTGGCCTTAACCTCCTATCGGGATTTCAGCTTCCAATTTCTCGATGAGTTCTCCTTTGAGCGCTAGCCCTCCTGGCTAGAGCATGGTCCATATGACCTGTCTCCGCGTGACCGCAGTCAAACCCTCCATCGGGGTTTCGCGGTTCGTGATTTCAAAATGCACGAACTCCTTGTACACGGGATCTCTGATATCCCGATTCCTGATCTGCCGATGAAGCCCTCCTGTGGAGATTTCGCTAATGACGCTAGATGTTTGTCATGCGTCCCTTCAACGGACGATCTTGATTACATCGGGATTTTAGGACTTCTGATGCCCTGGTTCTCTTACCCTTGAGAACCCCGATTCTCCGAATGCCGACTCTCGTCAGGTCCCTGACACCTGTCCCGTGTGAACAGACAACTCAGATCTCGTTGGGGTTTCCCCTTGGATTTTCCTCGTTGTCTTGTTCACAGGAATGTCGATTTCCCGATGCGCCTAAAACACTGATGGCGTTGGATCTCAGCCACGTGTTCCCATGCCAATGGACGATCCAGATCCCGTCGGGATTTCATGACTTGCGCTGCCTCGATTCCTATGATCTCGAGAATCTTGGATTTCCCGATGGTCGATATCCCGATGACTAAACCTTGTGCAGCTTCCCCAGATCCAACGGCTGTTAGGTATCTATCTCAGATCTGATGACTCACACCTGTTCTCCTCGTGCGCTCCTCCTCTAGAGGCTAATCTCCGCGCAATTCCTCCCGACCCGATGACTGACGGGATTTCTTCTCTAGATCTGGTGGCTCAGATCATCTGTCCTGTGCGTTCTCCTATGCACCTTCCTGGACGTGGAAATCCAATGGTCTGGATCTGTTCTTCCCACGATCTGATGACTGCTATTTCTCTCTCCTGAGCTTGCACGATTTCTTCCCAGACTTAGGGGAATTTAGATTTCCCAAGGCCTCTGCCTTGTCTTATTTTCTCTGTGAACTCTTCGACTGTGAGCTTCGCCTACGCGTGTATAAGCGCTGCCCTTCTTGAGCTTCTGTCCTTGAATCCTCAAAGGATTATGGCGTCTGCACTCCTTGCAGAACCTCTACGCACACACGGTGCTATCCCTCCTGAGCTTATATAATCACTCGGGCCTCTAAGGGGTTTCTATCCTTCTTCTCCCTCAGATGGAGAATGAAATGGATGCCCTCCTGGCTATCCTTCTGCTCAAGCCTCTTCTTGAGTACTCCTAGGTATTCAGCAACCCAGTGAAAGTTCCCTCAGTGGACCTTTCCTCACTTCTAGAACTCAAAGAGTTCTTTTCTCCTTCTGTGCCTATCTGCACACTTTCTCAACACCCTCCTGGCGGAGTATCTTATCCTCCTTCACAGAACACTCAACAGTTATGTCTTCCTATGCACTTATGCACTCACTCGATGCCCTCTTGGCAGAGCTCCCACAGAATCCTCAGTGATTTTGGTCTCTTCGAACTCACAATGGAGTTCTTCCTCCAGCACCTCATGCTTACGCTCAATGCCCACTTGGCAGAGCCTTTACAGAACTCCTAAGAGATTCTGTCTGCAACTGTGTCTCAGCTACACAGCCTTGCCTCCTGAGGTGTTCAGCAACCTCACATGTCTTCTCCCTGAGTTGTTGACTTCAGCTTCTGTGCCTCTGCACGTCTTCGTCTGACTCCTCAGAGTTCAGAAGTGCACCTTCTTGTGCACGGCTCTCAGAACCTCAGCGTTCTGTCACACCCTCCTGGTATGAAGCCTCAAAGACCTTCAACCCTGAAATCAAACACACCCCTGCAGAATGCATCAACAATCATACATTCACATCATACATAGGGAACACACACAAACATCCATTCAACACAGAAATGAAAAAAACACTGCTCTGTTATATTAACAATAGCAAATGCATGTATTTTACAAAGATATTCTTGAGCTCTCCTCAACTCTTCTCTACTCTAACTCCTATCTTCACTACTCAAAATGAGATCTCAAAATCTCTTTTACCTAAGGAGGCTCATCGAGCGCTTCCCTCCAGGTCTACCTACTCTAATAAATTACAATCAATGGGTTGTCTAGTCCAGCATCTGGATCTAGCTCTCAGTCGATCTAGCATTTAAATCCAATCTTATCTACAGCCTTCTCAAAGGCACGGCTTCCATGGCTCACCAGCCTAAGCATTAAATTACATTCATTTAAATTTCGAATTTGAATGAGGCTGCGCCTCTCTTCAACCTTTGAATGCATGTACGCTGACGTGGCTGGCTGCTGATGTGGAGCGATGCTCCTGCATCAATTGGCCTTTAACATCTAGGCTCTCCAGCCTAATCATCACAAAACTGGCTCACCAGCCTATAAAACACAACATATACACAAAGGATCCATGGCCTCAAAATCGCACGCACGTAAGTTGTTGTGTGTGGTATCCTGGAATGTGCACACTTCATCGTTTTACTACGTAGTACAAGCGTGCACTATACCATGGAAGGTGCATACAAAAATTATATCAAACATCTTACCATCTTAAGTACATTTTCATTTTACATTTACAATTGGGTTCAGCCTAGGGGTATTACAATCACAACGACATATATTGCCAAGCTCTTCTTTGAACGAGTGTGGGTCCATTTTGGGATACCATAGACTATCATATTCAACCGGGATAACAAGTTCCTCAACAAATTTTGGTCAAGTCTCTGGTCACTGTTGGACACCAAGATCACTAAATCCACTTCTTTCCACACCCAAACAGATGGCCAAACATAGGTCATCAATCAGATGATTGTGCACATCCTACACATGTACAACTCTAAGCATCCATGTAGATGGGATGAGATTCTCCCCTATGTTCAACACAATTACAAAAGGGCTCTCCATAGCTCCACCAAACATACCCCATTTCAGGTGGGGCTAGGATTCCAACCCTTGGGTCCCATGGATGTTGCACTAGCTCTTGCCACCATACATACATAATCTTCCCATGTTCATTCTAAGACCAAAAAAGCCACTAGATTTATTGAGAGGATTCAACACATCCGCCAACATGTCCATGTGATTTTGCAGAAATCCAATGCTAAGTACAAGCAGCTCCATGATCAACACAGGGTCTAGCACCAGTTTTAGGTTAGAGACAAAGTCTAGTTACATTTGTAGAAGGAGTGTCTCACAGGTCCCCATCAGAATCTTCGCCCACTTCACTATGGGCCTTACACTATAACCAAGGTTGTGGGTAGCAATGATTTTGAACTCAACACTCCACCCTTCCTTGGCATGCACCCAATGTTCAATGTGGACCTCCTTTGGCCATATTTTCCACCATTATTGGACACCTTGGAGATTGCAGAAAAACCGACACCAACAAAGCTCAAGCCTGACTACATGGAACAAGCATCCACTGATTAGATAGTGGAAACATAGGTCAAGGGAACTCGCCAGCAGAGGATCCAAGTTTATCAGGTTGTCAAGGCAGGGCCTACATTAGAACTTAATCGACTGAAAATTTCTCACCCCCATGATTAATTCAACTAAACTGAATGGAGACTCCACTCAGGTTCTTCACTTCAAATTTCCCTATGTAGGTGGCTAGAACCTCCTTTCTTACTTATTTGGTTTCGCAGGTCACCCAACTAGTCTTTCTGGAAATCAAATTTGGGTATTTAGGCTCTCCACACTCTAGAAACCATCAATTTTCATGCTTTATGTCATTTTTCTTAATCTGCGTGACTTTCAAAGAGACAGTCACGTTGAGGTGTGCCATTAGCATTTTCACTCCATTCAAGTTCTATGAAGTTAGCATTGTTCAATGCACATATTTTTCATAAACCTGCTTTGTTCAAATTTTCTCCTAGGTTAAGGGTATCCCACATCCCCATTCCCTTGTTGGGATTTAGTTTTTCATGTTTTTCGCTTTGCAAATTTGAAAGCCTCTTCTTTCAAGTTTTATTCTTTCCAGGTTAAATAGCTCATCTAGTTAATTGGGGCAGATAAAACAAACCATCATTTTGATTATCGTACCACATGGATGGCTACTTGGACATTTGAATTCTTAGTTAGAGTTATTTCAACAATCATTTTCTATTTGTTTTCTTTTGGAAGCTAGAAAACCTCTTACTCATATCCTATTATGGTATTCACTTCGCACTCTCTCAACTGATCTTAGTGAATCAGAACGGGTTGGATAAGTAATTTTTTCATCTCCATTGCATCTAACAAGCATAGGGAATATATAATAATATCAAGTAAGCACCCATACAGGTTCACATCTTGTCTTTTGGTTTCCATGCTTGTTTGTTTTGCAAATCACTTCAATCGTTATGTGAGCCCACATCCATCTCGACGCCTCATAGTTTTTATTAACAATATAGGATCTAAGTTATTGTAAGGACCCCAAATTCCCACATCATCATGAAATCTAGGATATTTTTAGTTTCAGAAGAAAACACTTAGGAAGTTTAAAGGATTTGTAAGGACCCCACATGTTCATATATTTTACAACCTAGGGATCAATTTTTTCGATTTCACAAGGGTTGTACCAATTTCATGGTTGCAATAAATAGTAAAGGACCCCACGATTTCCTGATGAAATTACAAACAATTCATTTTTGTTCACGTATGCTTCTTGCACAACACTAGTTTCACACATCCACAAGCATTCATAATTTCATTTGAGTCTTAGTATGTTCTTATCCTTGCGTCCATAAAGTGATCTCAGAGAATCATAAGTGACTTAAACATGTTCTAGACTATTTTTCACACCCTTAAACAACGAGGTTGTTTCATGACCACAATCTCAAAAAACTTCTTAAAGTAAAACCCTAATAACTCACGAAAATCCTTCACAGGAGGGTATAAAAGAACCTTTTAGTCTAAGTTAGGATTTCATGGATAGGTGTCCAAACAACCTCCCTTTATCACTTTCTCATTCTTTGAAAAATTAGTGGTTTATTGTTTAGGGAACTTAAAACCCTCCAATTTGAGTGTTCCTACACCATAAGGGGGGGAGATACKCATGAAGGGGGAGTGCCAAGGTMTGGTTGTTCCATGYGCCYTCTTGAGCCACCCAACTCTTGTGAGGTTACTCAACCCATGACCAATTTCTTAGGATGAGAGTCTCCTGATGCACTTGAATGAGGTAACTTAGTTTCCAAAATCTAGGATTATCTATAGARGTGGCGATTGTGGGCTRCAACTGCACCTAAKTCARATTTTGTGTGGCTATTGGGAAATATTGTCAGTTCTTCCAAGATATTCCCCCTTTACCCCTCATTATAACTGATTTTTCATACCTTCATTAGTTCCTCTTACGRTGGATTCATGCCCCATTGTTGAGTGCTATTGGAAAGCCCGATTTCATTTCAGAGGAAGGACGATATGTCTATAGGACACATGCATTTTTGTTTATCATCCCCCACATGGAGAAAACGACAACCTACCTAAACCAACGTTTTACTTTAGAGTTTCTATACACATGTGTGTTATGTTCATTTATTTTTGAAAACATATGTAGCTATTAAATTTTGGGTTAAAGTAGGCCATATTCATTTTTACAAAAGAACTTGTTATTTATTTCTCTTATATTTACCACATTCACATACTCAGTTGCTAGTCTGGAATCATAAGGGATCCTCTAAATCTCCAACGTTCCAGACACTTGCAAGGCCTCCCCCGGGTGTTGGGAGGTATTCCTAGTTTTACCACATCCTCGGTACTACCTCACTCACTAGAGAGATCATCACTTTTTGGTTCTACATTGCTCAGTTCCACATTTCTTGGCATTCCCGGTCACAACACCCCATTTTCTAGTCCTTCATCCTCATGAATTGGATCTGGAGCATCACACACCATGGAAGGACCACAAAACCTACCATATAATAACCCATCCTCTTCTTCCTAATTTGGTCAAAATTAGGCCTCCTCTCCAAGTCATATTGGTTGTGCACCACTCAAAAGGACTAAGAAGAATACCACACACTATATGCACCCATGGCATGGGTGAAGTGCTTGTAATAATAGGGGGCACTCATAGTTCCCACCATACCTACAAAAAAACTAATCATAAATGTATGACACATACATGGACTAACACCCTTTCCATTTTTGTTATCTCTATGGACACCCATCCCATCAGTTGTCTGACCTCACTCTAGAGCTAGTTCAAGAATTTTGTTTAGAGTGCACACAACAGAATAAACTTTGTGGTACCCATTTGACTACCTCAAATTTCCCCCTTTCTCAACATGAACCCATTGGTCCATCAAGAGAG
>JASDQU010308376.1:38750-54822 GCA_032191745.1 Picea mariana | reverse complement strand
AACTCTCTTGTAAAATCTCTCTGTAATCTTTTTCTTTGCATTAATAAACTGCTCCAAGTGGCTGCGTTGGCTGGGGCCGTGGATGTTTCCCCGTAGGGGTTTTACCACGTGAAAACATCGGTGTGTTGATCTTTGATCTGGTTATGTGAGTGGTTACTGAAGGTGTTCGTCCTCTATTGGAATACCTGTGTTGTCGAACACTGGTTAGTCACGGATGACCTGGATCTTGGCTAGATCCACATGCACACCATGTTGATCAATGATGTAGCCTATTTAATGAACCATGTCCATGTCGAAGGAGCATTTTTCCAAGTTTACATATAGTTTGTGTTGTCGCAGGGTGTGCAGAACCTACTGAATATGTTGCAAGTGTTCCGCCCAAATCTTGTTGTAGATGAGGATGTCATCCATATACACCACTACAAAAGTATTGGTGAAAGGTCACAGGATATCGTCCATCATCCTCATAAAAGTTGTTGGAGAATTTTTCAAACCAAAGGGCATGACCAACCATTCAAAAAGACCTTCTTTTCACTTGATGGTGGTCTTCCATACATCTGTTTGTTCTATTGGGACCTGGTGGTAGCCAGAATTCAGATCATTCTTACTGAAATATTTTGCCCCCGTGAGTTGATCAAGGAGGTTGTCGATTCGGGGAATCGAGTACCGGTTCTGAACTGTGATTTTATTCAGGGCCCAGTAATCAATGCAAAGTCACCAGGTCTCGCCTTTCTTTCACACTAGTACTATTGGGCTCCCACAAGGTTATGAGTTGGGATGGATGTGCCCCTTGTGGAGCAGTTCTTGGATTCGCCTCTTAATCTCCTCATTTTCTAACAAAGAGCGGCGGTTGATCAGCCCATTGGGTAGTGGTGTGCCTAGGGTCAGATCAATGGGATGCTTGACCTGGAAGTGCAGAGGTACCCCGGTAGGAGAGGAGAATATATCTAAGTATTCTTCCACAACCTTATCCACTTGCTTCTGTTGTGTGGAGAGATTGGTCATGGATGTGGCTACAATATTTTGCTTACTCTAAGAGAGAATAACGAAGAAGACAAATTTCTCATTCTGAGAGATGACCTTCCTGCATTGCCTGGCAGATATCAAGGAAATAACACTAGGAGGGACTGCCTTCGATATCTTGTACAATTTCATGTTCAAAGTAATAATAAAACTGTGAGGCCTAGACTCATATACAGTGTGACATTTCCATAAATAAGGTTGGAGCAAAAGAACATTACAAACTTCGAGAGAAGAAACATCACACAACACCTCATCTTTGAATGGATTGATGACGTACGATAGTCGAAAATGTTGGATGACACGAAGATCGCTTCCTTGGTGGAGCCATCCAATGGTGTAGGGATACGGGTGAGGCATTTTCGGTAGGGCCAGCCACTTGACGAACTCTGATGAGATGAGGTTCTTCTGGCTACCACTATCAACGATGAAGTGCAACGGGGTGCCTTTTACCCACATCTATGAATGGAAAAGGTGTTCTCCTTCTTCTGGCTCGTCTGGTTCATCATGATGGAGCTTGGTGGTAGCAGCGGTGGCACTAGGTTCTGCATCAATTATCTGTCTTCCCCTTTCTAGTTCTGACTCAGAGTCAGAACCTGCATCTCATTCATAGGATTTCACTTCAACCACCAACGACTACTTTGAGCGACAATCAACATTGTTATGCCAAGGGCTCTTATGGAAGTAGCACCACTTCCCGGTATCCTTCTTTGTCTTTCTGGTGTCCTTCTTTGCTTGTGGCTTGGACTGGTTGTCTTGATACTGTCCATTTGTGTTCTTTCCTTTTTTTTTGTAGGTTGGGGCCGCCCTTTCCTGGTGTTTGCTGCGAGGGGTTCCCAGGCCCAAATTGTCGTGTCTTTTGTTTGATCTTCTGATCGATTTTGACGGCATATCGATAGGCCGCGCCCAAGGATGGGATGTCCAGAAATTCCATTTCGGTTTGGATGCATCTATGCAGAGCATTATGATACTTGAGCACCAGATATCGCTATGAATCTTTGATACCCAGCTTGGTCCACAGGGTATGGAAGATATTTGTGAAATAAGGCACTGCTTGGTCTCTTTCTTGCCGCAGTGTGATCCATTTGGTATACAAGTCGTCAAAACTTCTGACAGGGTAGAATTGTTTCTTACTAGCATCCTTGAAGGATTCCCAAGTGGTCGCGACTGTAAATAATGAGGGTTCCTCTATTTCCTTTTTCTCACAGAAATTTTCCCACCAATCTTTGACATGGGGAACGACTTTGAGAAGCGCAAAAGTAATTTTTTCTCTATTTGAAAAGTTATGGACAGAAAAATACCCTTCTAGTAGATTTAGCCACTTGTCTACAACATCTATGTCTATCTGACCTTCAAATATAAGAATATCGAAGTGGATTTGTACCTTGAAGGGGGTGGTGCCTCCGCTCGATGAAGATGTCTCGCTTGTTGATAGCTGCCAAAGGATTTGCGTGAAACTATCCATCATCTTGTTCCTCTATTGTTTGAGGGATTTCTCAAGAAACATTTTGAAAGGATCTCTTGTCCCATCATCTTTCTTTTCTCTTTCCATGACAGGTCATTTAGGCGTGCGATATCTTTTGTCCTCAAGAGAAACAAGCTCGAGACCCAATTCTTTGTACCCTGACCTCGTTGGGGACATGCATTAAGATGACAAGGAGAAGACCGCTCGGATACCATTGATCTAGATTTTATGAGCAGAACGAAATGAATACAAATTATTAAAATATGATTAACAAAGAATAACAGATATACAATAAAACTGGTTTTTTATTCAATAAGGAAATGACATGAAACTGTAAAATGTAGCGGAAAACAGGCTTGATGGAATGGTGGCAACTTATCTCTGAGAAGATATGTGATAGATACGCTCATTCGCAAGACGATGATTACAATGAGGCTCTGAAGGCCTTTTTACAATAAACAGGAATGTCAAAAACCCTAGACATCCAAAAACCTAACCCTAGGAGATGAAGTGCCAAAAGTCATGTGGGCCCCATTTGGGTAAGTTAGTACATCAACTTCCTGGGGTCGTAACTTTTGCATACGATCTTCGTTTTATGTGCATGATAGCCCGTTGGAGAGGTCTATCTAAGGACTACACATTTTGCTACGATTTATCAAAGGGAATTTCCGACTATGGCGAGCCCTAAAAATGTTGTTTAGGGCCTCAAAACGGCCCTGCAAGTCAGGGACCCAAAAACTAGGAAAAAAACTTGCCAAACTCGAAAAATGCCAAAATGAACTAGTTGGAATAGGTGGGAGGCCACCGACATCCATCTGGATCATATATATTTTGATGAAATATTTCATTTTTTTGTTAAGTGACTTCAATTAGAGCCATTTTAAGTCTAGTGGTAGTAGAATATTTGCATCTTAAACAATTAGATGTAAAGACAACTTTCCTCCATGGGGATTTGGAGGAAGAGATTTATATGTAGCAGCCATAGGGTTATGAGGTCAAAGAGAAGGATAAATTTGTATGCATGTTCAAGAAGATCTTGTATGGCCTGAAGTAGGCTCCAAGGAAGTGGTATTTGAAATTGGAAAGGTTTATGACAAAACGAGGATATAATAGATGTCATTTTGACCAGTTTGTTTATTTTAAGATACTAAATATTGTCAGCTATATTATCTTGTTATTGTATGTAGATGACATGGTTGTTGTAGGGTGTAACATACATGATATAAATGGGATTAAAAGAAAATTAGCCAATTCATTTGCGATGAAGGATTTGGGTGCTACAAAACAATTATTGGTATCAGAATAACAAGAGATAGGAAAAATCACAAATTAACATTGTCTCAAGGTGAGTACATAGAGAAGGTGTTGGAAATATTTAAAATTCGGGATGAAAAAATAGTTAGTATACCTTTGGTGAGCCATTTCAAACTAACTAAGGAGTTGTGTCCCAAGACACACAAAAAGATAGACTACATGTCCAAGGTTTCGTACTCATGTAAAGTTGGCATCTTGATGTATGCAATGGTGTGCACAAGGTCAGATATTGCACATGCAGTAGGATTTGTGAGCGGGTATATGAAAAATCCAGGTAAGGAGCATTGAAAGGAAGTAAAGTAGATTCTCAGTTATTTGAGAGGTACTACTGTTGAGGCATTATGTTTTGGAGGTTTAAGCATTGTTCTACAAGGATATGTTGATTTAGACATGGCATGTGATATAGATGGTAGGAGGATCACCATAAGATATGTTTTTACTATAGGTTTAACAACAGTAAGATGGATTTCAAAATTGCAAAATGTGGTCTCGCTTTCAACAATGAAAGAAAAGTATGTTGTTGCTATACAAGCTAGTAAAGAGATGATTTGGTTACAGAGGCTTATGGAGGAATTGGGAAAGATGCAGGAGAATAGAAAGTTGTACAATGACATAAAGAGTTTCATTCATATTGAAAATAAATCAACCTTCCATTCTAGGACTAAACATATACAACTTAGTTACCATTTCACATTATCAGTTTTGGAATATCGACAGTTGAAACCGAAAAAGATACATACTAGCCATAATCTTGCAAGCATATTAACGAAGGCAGTGACCAGGGAGAAACAAAGTTCTTGTTTAGCTTCATTTGGCCTTCAAGCATGATGGTGAAGAAGATAAACTTTTCAGGTCCAAAGTTTAAGCATATTCTAGCAGGTGCAGTAGTGGTGGAGTTGTTGTGATCAGTCTCCAAGTGGGAGATTGTTGGTTGTGGAGCCTATTTAGCTTTTTGATCCATAGGCCTTATTTTAGTTGCATTTATATAATAGTTCTTGATAGGTTGGGGATACTTCCCCCCCACTATTTTCTCCAAGGGGGGCGATGACACTTTTTTGGAGGCCCCCTTGGCAGGTGCTCAGGGTTAGCGCTTCTGAAGAGTTTTTTTTTTTTTAAATTCCTTCTAAAATATTGTAATTTCACAATCAATATGGACCTTTCATTATTATTCCATAGATCTAATGGTAGAAATTATGTTGGTTCTTTTTTCCCTAGAAGGAAACCCTCTTTTATGGGGACATTGTATTATGGTTAATGATGGGTTTACCGTATGTGGTTTAAGAGACCATGGTATTGGGAAACCCATAGTATTTTCCAATGGGATTATATGCATTGAAGCCTATTTAAAGGATGTGTGAGTTAGAGAGATATTTTTGTGTCTAAGAGAGGAGATTGTGACAGAGTGAAGAGTAGGTTGCAGTGTATGTGCTATAGGTGTTATCCCTTCATTTTATTGGATGGAATAAAAGAAGGATTGGTTGTTTGTCCATGGGCATATCCCATATCAGGTGAACCACATATATTGGTGTCTCTCTTGTATTGTGTTATTCTATGTTTTATTTCCACATTTGTTTTTATTTATTATTGTTATTGTTATTATTTCTCCACAATCTTATTATTAACACATAGCCCCGACAAAGTCACCCCGATATCACAGATCTTGCTCCACTTCCAATGAGCATCCATATCCCCGATGGAGACATCTGCATTTCCTCATTAACAATATGTTTCACTTTGACATGTTCATTTTCCTTGAACACACACACACACATGCCAAAATGTTTTTGAGGAACTTAAGTGAAACAACTATTCAACTTCTAAGGATGAAGCCTTCTAATGAAGGACTAAATTAATCACTTAGGATTTAAAGCTAAATATTTCCGAAAGAAGAAAAGCATCCATCAATTTCCCCTCATCATCTAAGTCATGACTTTAGAGGCTATGACTTATTAATCCATTCATGTTTTTCACAACTATTACCACCATGAGCAAAGCATTTTATTTTCTCCAAATTACACATAAATTAAACTATGAATACTTTTCGGCTTTCAATCATGCTCACTATTAACTTCACTTTACTTTGATATTAGAAAAAATAAGGCACACAATTGAGAACTAAATGCCATTCTTCATGAGATGTTGAAAACTCAACACCTCTAATAATGTTTTAGGAAAAAACAAACAAACATGTTACGATGCAGCATACCATGCAAAGCAAGAAATAACTGGTGCAAATTCTAAAAATCAAACTTGAAACTAAAACTATTGAAAGAAAGACAATTGAGGGAAACAAAAACAAATAAAATTATGGTGCATGAAACTACTTGAAGGAGAGTAGGTGAAGTATTGTTTTAATATATGTACATTGATAAGAAGGGAATATAGCTCACCTTCCAAGCTTTGTAATCCATACATGCTAGCTCTTATCTTTCCAGCACCTTGGTATGGAATGATCCATAAGTTTTGATACTTTGTATGTTTTACTTTGGGTTCATTAAATCTGTCACATTTTAAAACCAAATCGCCTACTTCAAAAATTGTATCGCCAACTTTATGTTTATGAATTCATTGTTTCATGACCTGCTAGTGAACTACAAATAGTTTTTTGGCCTTTTATGAATAATGTATTGATTTGGTTTTTAAGGATAGAATAAGGTTGCCCCCTCGGAGCCAATTGTAGGGATGGAAATATTGGTTGGAAGAATAGCTTCTTGCCCATATATGAGATAATAAGGCAAGGTACCCAATTCCTCCTTAAGAGTGACTCTATCAGTGCAAAGAGCATTGGGAAAATAATTATGGAAATTCCTAAAGTTTTTTGTCACTGTATTTTTTAGAATTAGAATTAGATTTTTACTAGTTGATTCCACCACTTCATTACCTTGTGGATAATAGTTGGTTGTATATTGCATAACAATCCCCTTATCCAATGAAAACTCAGAAAACAAAGTTGAAGAGAAATAAGAAACATTATCAAAAACAACAATAGAAGAAACTTCAAACCTCGTGATTAAATGTTGTTCTAAAAATTGAATGACTACCTTTTCATTTACTTGTGTTACAGGAATAGCTTCAGACTACCTGGTAAAATAATCTGTCACAATTAAAAAGTATATATGTTGGTTTTAAAATGAGGTTTTATATCCCCTATAATATAGATACCTCATTGCTTGAAGGGTCTAATGATCATAATAGGTTGTAGTGGAATTGATTCTTTCTTCTCCCTTCTAGCGCTTAGCTGACAAGTTTTACATTTTCTCATGTACATGTGCACATATTCAAAGAGAGTGGGCCAGTAGCTCCATCTTTCAAGACTTTATGAGATATATTTTATCTATCAAAGTGACCTTCAGTTGGCCCATCATGGAGATCCTTGAGGACTTTGTCGACATCTTCCCTTTCTAGACGGCATAATAGTATTCAGTCATAATTCTTCCAGAACAAGACAATGTTTATCAATTTGTATTGAGAAGATTCCAGTCTTGAATCTCGTTTATCCTTTGAACTCATATGGCTTGGGCACATCCCATCATGTAGAAAAATGTTCATATCAGTATACCATGAATCCATAGTTTATGGGAGGTAAATAAATTTGTTAGTATAAATAGAAAAATCATTTTCACATCCATCTTCCTCTTTGATTGCATTATATTGTGATTCTACAACTAAATTCATAATCCTTGTCCTTGTACAATGTGAGCATATTTTATTTCAATATTAAATTCCTATATGGCTATCATTCAGTTACCTCTACGCTCTCCTAATTATTTTTGAGTAAATAATGATAAAAAAAAAAAGGTGAAGTACTATTACTTTTGTGTGATTCTTAAGGATATAAGACTTGAAGTGTCTAACAGCTTTATACAGGACAAATGATTTCTTATATATGGTAGGGTAATTAAGTTCTACGAGTCATTGTATGTTTTAACTCATAAAATAGATGGGTGATTCATTTCCTTTGGAGTATTTATATGTTATCATTGTTGTAAGAGATTGATCTGAATAAAAAGTGTAAAGAAGAAAGTCATGATTAAAATATGGATTTCGTAAAATAGGAGCATTAGATATAGCAGTCTTTATCTTATCAAATAACTCTTTCTCATTTTTATCCCACTTAAACTCTACACCTTTCTTGATCATTTTTTGTAAGGGTTTAATGGTTTCAACAAATTTTGTAATGAACTTCTGCACAAAGTTGATCTTCTCGAAGAAAGATTGCATTGATTTCTTGTTATGTGGAAAAGGAAATTGGGATATCTCTTTTATAGTCTCAGGATCTATTGTTATTCCTTCTTTATATATGATATGACTGAGTAAATTTCCTTCAATAACAACGAGGATGCTCTTTTTTGGATTCAGAGAAATTCCATACTTCCTACACCTTTCAAAAATATGTATAAGATGTGAAATATGGTCAAACCTTTTTTTTGAATAAATTGTCACATAAACTAAATAAACAACAACACTACAGATGGTGATACCTTGAACAGGAATTTCCATTACTCTCTGAAAACTTTATCTAGCATTTATCAATCCAAAAGGAATTCTATTGTAGGCAAAGGTACCCCACTTTGTACAAAATGTAGTTTTCAACCTATCCTCTTCTCATACTATCACTTGACTATATCCATATAAACCATCAAGCAATGAGAACATCTAAGATCCTAACACAAGTTATAATATTTGTTCCATGGGTGGGACTAGCCCAGTTGTCTTTGTTGAAGAACTTATTCAGGTTTCAGAAGTCCACATAGAGCGAATATCCCAGTTTTCTTCTCGACTGGTATTAAATCGGCCACCCATGCAAAATGTCATACTTGGAATATGATTTTCGCATCCAGGAGTTTTTTTGATTGATGATCTAAGGAATGATGCATTCTTTGAAGTTTTTTTTGGAATGGATTGACATCCTTCTTCATAGGGATGGTGTGATGGATGGTCTACATGTCATAAGTTTTAAGATAGTCATATGACCATGTGAAAACATCTTAGTATTTTCTAAAAAGCTTAATGTATGTTATATTTTCCTGTTTAGAACAACCTCTACTAGGGTTCACATTTTTTTGGTGTTTTGTAGTTCCTAGATGGATGGCTTCATGAAGTATATTGGAGTTGCTAGGTTTAACATTTGGGGATCATTTAAACTTGTTTTGTAAATCAATTTTTTTTTTCTAAATTGACAATACTGGCTTCATGAAGTATATTGGAGTTGCTAGTTTTAACATTTGGGGATCATTTAAACTTGTTTTGTAAATCAATTTTTTTTTCTAAATTGACAATACCTTTGAGCATGAGATTTTGCTTCAGTTGATTTCTCTTTATCTTCTTCTAAATTTTTTGGGAATACATTGACATTAATGGCTAAATCCTTCAAATTCTCCCCATTTGTGAGAAATTTAAAGACCTATTCATCAAGTATACTTTCCAATCAATATTGTTATGAGGGATAGAGGGTTAATAGAGTAATTCAATATTGAACCTACTAGCTTCAAAATATTCCAAAGAAGAGAGTTTAGAGGAAACCATAGCAAATGAATCAACCACCACATTCTAAGTGCATGAGACAAATGTAATATTAAAGGCATTAAAATTGTCAATCAACCTATGAAATTGATATGAGTAATTTTTTAAATGAGGAGAATTGTAGTGTATCATATTTTTAATCTATCTATTTATAATTGTAGAATCTCCAAACACTTTCATTTTTTCAATTTTTAAATCTATGGCCTTTTTAAGACCTTGAACCAATGCCTCATATTTTGTAGTATTATTATTACATTCAAATTCTAATCTACAAGGGAAAAAACTATGTTTACCCCTTAGATCAATTAACAAACAATTGTCCATGGATCCCTCTTGAAACTTAGAACCATTAGAATATAAATCCTATATATTAGGGGTGTTACACCTCATATTCACCTCAGTGTACCCTATAATTTTTTTCCATGTGTGTACCATCATATGCACATATTATGTGCTTCATTACATCATGATGAGACAAAAGTGTGGTTGTATTTATACTCATGTATTATATTTTACCATGCTTCGGTGTTTTATGTATTGGTGGGGGGGCTTTGTAGTATCTTCAGACCCCTTGTGGTCGGTCATGGCCCATCCTTTTAATACCCATTTCAAGATAGGAATTTCATTTATTGATTGGGTCAACTACCCATTGATGTCAATAACTCTTCATCATGTCATTCATTTATGATGTAGGTTTTTATTCAACTATCTTGGGGTGGATCTACTAGGATGCATGATCTAGGGGAGATGCTAGTCTCTCTTACCCTTTTGTATATGATGTAAAAGTGTTTCTCTTTGTAAATGTTTTCACACCTATGTATAAAAAACTTATTTTATGTCTAATAATGCATACTTATCTTATGTTTTCATCACACTTTGGTCATCTACTATCAAATATGAATCTAAAAATGATCTCTCGGTTTCACATTTCTCAAGGTACTCTCACAGTTCTCAAGGAAGTACACATATCCAAAGGCACATGTCATATCCTTCAAGAAAAATTTGGGATATTTATGCATGCATTGACATCCTCTACACATGCAACATTGAATATTCTAAAGCGCCCTCCTTTTTCATCATTTTTAGAGTTATTTCTTACATGTTTGAGGGTTGACCCACATGCATGGGCTTTATGACAATCATGGGGGTTCTTTTAGTGATGATTTGACTTGGAGGGGCATATTCCTTACCTTGTGGAGGATATTTTATTGAGATGATGGCTTGTTCATACTTTGGCAAGAATCTTCTCAGGTCTTATGAGCTTGATTGAGGGGTTCATCCACCTTTGAGGCCCCTTCTCCACCTTTTCACGAGGTTGTTCCACTTGGAGAAGCTTGATTCGGATTATTTTTGACACGAAATGAGAGCGGAGATATAATAAAGAAATGCACAGAGATATTGCAGATATTCAATAATCTAATAGAAAGGTATCAGAGATGAAACCATAAACACAGATATACTGTAATACACGATTTCTATTAATAAAATAAATGTACAGAGACTGTAAAAAATACAGAGCGAAAGACTCGCTAGAATTGTGGCAGCTTATCTCTGAGAAGAGATGTGATGGCTACTCGCATTCGCAAGAAGATGATTACAATGAGGCTCTGAAGGCCTTTTTNAGATGAAGCGCCAAAAGTCATGTGGGCCCCGTTTGGGTAAGTGAGTACATCAACTTCCCAGGGTCGTAACTTTTGCATACGATCTCCGTTTTAGGCGTGTGATAGCTCGTTGGAAAGGTATCGTCGAGGATATTCATTTTGGGGGCTCAATCATACTTTTGGCTATCATTGAGAACCTCGATCTCAAAAAACCTTCATTTGGACCCTCAAAATGGCCCCGGAAGTTAAAACCTGCTAAAAATAGTAAATTGCCAAAATTGCCAGAAAACTGTTTTGAGCCATTTGGAAAAGGTGGGTGGCCACCGATATCCACCTGGATCAAAGCTAGACATTGGTACTTTTATTTCTTGGTAGGATACTACACCATGTTTTGAGGCCTCTACAACACATTTCCAAGGGAACATTGAGCTTGTGAAGTAAATCTCCCCCCTTCTTTGTGGGACATCCCCCTCTCATGAGGGTTTTATGTGCATGTGGCATCATTTGATTATGTCTTAACTTAGTCCACTTCTTTGTGTGGATGAAAAGTATTCTTTATAATTATACTAGTATAATTTTAGGGAGAAAGAATTAATAAATAATGAGAAGTATGTAGAATCCTCCTATATAAATAGAGGTTCTCTTCTCATTCCAAATTGTTGTGAATTGTTGGATTTTTTTAATACAATTAATAGAAGATCTACCTTTTAGGGTTTTCGTGTCAATTCTTGGAGCTCTTTCTTTCTTGGTTAATTTCTTAGTGCATCTGACATAAGTGTGAATGTTTCAATACTTCTACTATCTAGAAAGATAGATCCATTTTAGGATTTAATTAACTACTTGGAAGGAGTATATCTAGGGTATTTTATATTCCATCCTCCTTTACTTGGTTTGGTAAGTCCTCAATCTCTTGTCTTATTTATCCTTTGGTTCCTTGGCACAGGTTTTAGGTATTTTATTCAAGACATAATTGAACTTGTTTGTGAAGGTTCTTTCCCTTAAGGAATCTCTTCTTGTAGGGACTTTGGTCTTCATACCTTGTCTTGGTTAGATAAGGGATTTATTTTACTTAGGGTTCCAATCCCTTACCCTAATATTTAAGATAGTAATGACCAAGTTTTAGAGGTGCATACTTCTTGATCCTATATTCCCTGATTGGATTAAAAAAAACACTTGTCCTATATCCAACGACCAACCAAAAAACTCTAAAAATCAAAATGTTTACTTTTTTGTTGTTTAAAGGAAATATAACGGTGAAAATCAAAAGAAAAATATTTATTAAGATTTATTTTATTGTATAGTGTAAATTTAATGGTTTATTTCATTTTATAGACAAATTTAGCCTAGGGTTTAGGCTTAATTGTTGATCTCTAACCTTAAGGAGGAAAAATGGCCCTATAATAAGAAGCTTCAAGGCCATATCTAACATTGTGTGGGTTGATTTTAAGGTGTTTCTCAAATATGTAAATTAAATTACAAAAATAAAACTCAGATTTGGTGAAACCATAAGGCTAGTGTTGGGTGCTTCAAGGTGTCTTCTCTCTCATACCTAGCATATAGAGTATTTATATGTGTTTAAATTACATATATATAGGTGAATTTGATTTCTAATGTTCTAATAATTGTCTATGATTGACTTAGAGGTCTATTTGGTGAATTCCAAGTGCTAATTTGTGTAACCTTATGGGGATTTACCATTCATTTTATAGTTCTTTCTTAGTTAATGTGTATATATATTTAGAACTTGCATATAACACTTTTTTTTATTGCTTTTGTATAAAAAATATCTTTCCAAAGTTGAAACATCCAAGACATCTTGTTCTGTTTCACTTAATCTCTCTCTTGGATGGTCTTTTCATGATCAAAATTTGGAATTTTTGTGTTTTTATTCACATAGATTTAGAAGTGGAAAGGCAGCCCTAAGTTTGTCCTCTCTTAACATATAATCAAGTGGTAAACAAAATTACACATTTCACCTTTGATTTAAGCTAAATGTCTTCACTTTTTGTGCCCTAAAGTAGCTTAAAGTTGTTCTAACCTCTTGGAAGTTTTATTTAGCTAGGGTAGCATTCAATTTTTTTACAAATAGAGTACAACATGAAATTAGATGAAGCTCCCAAGTCTACCATATAGTTACAAATGTTCTAATTGAATATTTTAAAAGTAAGTAAGAAAGGAGGAGTCAAAGATTTTGACTCTTTCATAGTAAGCACAATGTTGATTGATATTTTCTACACATTGTTTCCATCTATCTTATAAATAGTCTTAGCATAAGTTGAAATTTTTGTTTCATCATATTTAAAATATTTTAATAGAAATTTACATGGTTGTGAGATACTGCAAATCTTGAGCATTAAAATATTTTATTTGATCTTCTTCAGACCTTCATCAATGTTGTATTCAATAGTCTCCTAATAATTGGTTGTGGGATTATGTAAATTAGAGATTACAGGGGCAGGTTTGATAGTGGGATTTATTGATGCATCCCCCTTCACTCCTTGGGGTTGTTCGACCTCCCGGTATAGGATCGTTCAAGTCTTTGAGACGAATTATCTCCTCGGGACCCTGCTATCCACCAAATTCATTTAACATAGGCCCCTTTATCACCTTAGGTGCAGGTCATATGTAACTCGCAGGCCCTTTTCCTGGTGCTTTTGAAAACTTTAAATTTATGGGTGCTATCTCCTTCTGTTAGCCCCTCTCCTCATGCAAGCTTGGGCTGTGACCCGGGGATAAACCCTGAAAGCCGCTTCAGACTTCGAGCTTCAGCCTTTTTCACAACAGCTAACTTCAAAACCTTTGAACTCCTAACTGAAAAACTTACCCAGGTGAGATTTACAGTTCGTGCTCCTCTTGCATCCGACAGTTTTGATTTCTTCATAAATTCAGGCTTCGACCAAATTCGCGTGCACACTCCAAAAATCCTCCAAAGTGTACAACCTCTGAAGTAAATCTCCACTCTCCACGTGTCCCTCCGTTCATCAATGACTCCTATTGATTTCGGCCTTCAAGACTTTATTCTTCAGTTTCCTCTGAAGTGTCCTATCACCGAAGTGACAAATCTGATGCCACAAGTCCAAGCAACTAACGACTAGGATTGGCTCTTACCTCTAGAGCTTTAGATGACTTCTAGTCAACGCTCTGCTTCCCCCTTGCTTCTCCCTGAAGTCCACGATCTGATGACGCCTGTCCTTCTCAGATCAACTATCACAATGGACTTCACTACTTCGAGCTTTGGTAGTTTTCTCTCCTCCTACCTCTGTTCCTCTCGAATAGAGAACCAGTGAGCATTGATCGAATGCCACGTGTCCTATTCCAACGGACAGCTAGGATTGCTTCGGTTCTCGGCTCTTCGGGAATTCTCCACCTAGACTTACCTTTATCCTTTCAGAGTGATATTCGTCCAGATATCTGGATCTATTTCCACGTGTCCCCTAGTGATCAACGACCAAGATCTATTTCGCAACTGCGGGCTTTGGGAGTTTTACACACTCCACTTAGGATTTTCTCTGAAGTGCTCTTCTTCCGAAGTACGTGGATTTTCGCCACATATCCTTTGGGATCATGGATAGTCCCGATCTACTTTGGGACTTCGGGACTTTGGTGAGTCCACTCTCCTTGTGCACTTAAGAATATTTAGGCTCGTGCACTTACCTGGATCGGACGGTTGTCGATCCACGTGCCCAGATCTGATAGATGGGATCTGTTCTCCTCCTTTGTGTGCTCCTCCTACTTGGACATAGATCTAATGGTCCAGATATCTCCTTGTAGCTGATCCAATGGTTGTTGTAGCTCCTCCCTCCTAAGCTTAGAATTTCTCTCGAATTGGGAAAATTTGCAAGTGTCAAAGGTTGCGGCCTTTGATCCTCCTGCAAGCTCATCTACTTGGGTCTCGACTTCACTCCTCCTCCTGAGATTTCAAAATTGAAGAAAGTTCGTCTCCGATGCACCCCTTGCACTCTCCCTTCTGAGATTTTTCCAATGTAACTTGACCTCATCTCTGACACACACTTTCATTTTCGCTGTGCAAACTTGCACTACTTTTCCCAAACCTTGCGGTCGCTCGGATTTCTAAGGGACTCGGCCCTCTGCTTCCAACAAAGGAATTTTTTTTCCCTCTTGAAACCTTATGCTCAATAAACACTTGTAGATATTCTTTTCTAGAGTGTTCAACAACTCTGATGTTCTTCAATTCCTCCAACACTTCAGAAAGGTGTTGGTTATGTGCACTCTTTTCACTCACTCAAAGCACTCCTTGTTGATCCTTTCCTTTAGAGTGTTAAGAAACTCTAAAGTATCTCTCCTTCTTGTCTACCAGAGTGTTCAGTAACTATGTGGGTGTCTCCCTCTAACACTTCTCTCTTTGAACTCAAAACAGAGTTCTCTTGTGTGCACTTCCACCTGCTCAATACCCACCTGGCAGAGCTCTTAGAGTATTCAATAACTTTGTCTCTTTGTGCATCCTATGCACAATATCTCCTCAAAGGTGTTCAGTAACCTTGAGGATCCTCTTGATTTGTGATTTCTCTGGTGTGCCCTTCTGGAACGTTCTTATCTGACTCGAAAGAGTTCAGATGTGCACTCCTTGCGCTGGCTACAGAGTTTCCAATACCCTGTTGTGCACTCCTTGCACAACCTAAAGAAACTAGAACAACTCAAGAACTCTCAAACAGATAGTGAAATATATCTTAACCCTGCAGATGGAACCTATTCATACATATACAACATATGCATACATAACACACAGAGAACATTCAAATGCATTCATAAAACACATAAACACCCAGAAAAATCATAGGCAGGAAAAAATGCTCTTTCCATTAATTTGAATGCATAATTACAATGCCTGCATGTTGGACTACAATAGAGTCTCAAATCTTCTCTCCTTGGGTTACAATGATTTTTCTATCAACCTTCAGTGACCTCTACTGGGCATACATTAAAAACATTTATACAGAGGGGCTCATCGAGCCTTCCCTCCAAGTTACACTAGTTGTGTCTAATCACCATTTACAACGCCTATCTACTGAGGTTTATTACATTGAATAAACATCTAGTCCAAATCAGATCTAGATCAACCTACAGCTGGCCATTAAAGGAAACTCTAACTACTACCTATACAAATGCATCAACTCGCCTCTTCCAGCCT
>JASDQU010308376.1:20952-38688 GCA_032191745.1 Picea mariana | reverse complement strand
GATGGCGCGTTGTTGAGGTGGAACGGATGCTCCTCCATCATACTCCACTGCTGGGAAAATCATGAGCTCCTACTCATGGCTCCCTCTGCTCCATTGTTGAAATCTCCCTGGATCCCAAACTCTCCCTTGGATTTGTCCACCTACTCCTCTGATATGTTGTTGTTGTTGTTGTTGCTTCCCTGCTGTTGTGGAAGGCTTTCCTATGTTCAACATCTCCTTGTGGATAACTTCCTGTGATTATCTCAACATCAGCCTCCTTATCTCCTCAATCATCTCTTCCAGTTGATCCACTCGTTGGCTCCCTTCATGCAGTCTGCTCTGTTGCATCTACTCATCCTGATCAAAGGGCAGATCAACTTGATCTCCCATGCTACCTTCTTCTCTTGTGGCACTGGCTTGTCACTCTGTTGCAGACTTCAATTCTGCAATCTCCTCATTGAGTTGCTTCTCAGCTATCTCCTCTGATAGACTAAATCCTGTCAGCTCCTCTTTTGATGGTTCCACTCCAGCTTCCTCCAATTGCTCCTAAGACTGGAATTCTACTCCAATATGAATTTATGTCTTCTGGAAATCCTTCTCTGTTTCTTCTGGATTTTTCAACCAATCGTTCAACATCTCCAAGTCCATCTCCCACTGAGTGAGCAACCTAACTGTATGCTCCTATTTTTCTGTTGGGGCAGACATCAATTTCTGCTCCTTCTCCTCCTCCTCTATGACAGTCAGAGTTGGTTGTCCTTTCTCTTCTACTACACCTAAAATTTGTGCACTGGCCTCTGCTTGGCTACTTGGCAGGAATATCTTAATTCCCCCAATGATCAAAATGCTCCTCTGATCCTCCTCCATCTGCACTCCTTCCTGATATGAAGTCCTAGTTGAGTTTATCTCTTCTTCCTTTCCCACTTGGCAACCTGGGATTTCACTCCTACCCTCCTAGCAATCTATGAGATCAACTGATCTCATCTCATTGCCCACCTGGCAATCTAAATTTTCATCACTACCCCCATGGAAGTTTATGAGATCAATTGATCTCTTCTCCTCCTCATCACTGAAGATCTCTCCACTCTCAGGTTCACAAATGTAAACCACTTTCTTTGTGTCACTGAGGGTTTCAAATTTCCTTAGCCACCTCCTCAACTATTGTTGTTGCCTTCTGGCCAACAAATTTTGGACATGCCATTTTATTTTTTTCTTCATTGGCCACTCGTACCTCCAATGTACCTGTGCCTCCTACTACATATTCAGCGTTATCCTATCGATTTCTTCTCTAATATCCTCAAGATCTTTGTTCATCTCTGCTTTATTTTTCTGCTGGTGGTCCTTGCCTTGACCACGCCTATGGCCTTCAGTAGCCATTTTTCTCCTCTGCCTCTAAGAACGCAATTGGTTCTTCTGGCTTAACCCACCTAGATGTCTGATGTCTACTCTACAACTGAGAGTACCACCATCTTTCTCCTGCATCCCACCTGGGTATATATTGACTACTGTACACTTGCAAGAAATCACACACAAAGCATCGGTACTCTGTCTCCTCCTTCACATGTTGTCTATAGATGAAATTAAGATCTGATACCACTCTGATGTAGCCCCCTTCACTCCTCGGGGTTTCTTGACCTCTTGATATAGGATATTTCAAGTCTCTAAGCCGAATTAGCTCCTCAGGACCCTACTAGCCCCCAAATTGATTTAACATAGGCCCTTTTATTACCTTAGGTGTAGGTCATATGTAACCTGCGGGCCCTTTTCCTAATTCTTTTAACAACTTTAAATTTGTGGGTGCTAGCTCCTTCTGCTAGCTCCTCCCCTCATGCGACCTCGAGCTGTGACTCGGGGCTAAACCCTAAAAGGCACTTTGAACTTCAGGATTCGACATTTTTCATAACAGCTAACTTCAAAACCTATGAACTCTGAACCAATGAACTTACCCGGGAAAGATCTATGGCTCACGCTCCTTTGGCATCCCACGGCTGTGATTTCTTAGGCAATTCAGGCTTCGGCCAAATTCACGTGCACACTCCACAAATCCTCCGAAGAGTACGATCTCTGAAGTAAATCTCCACTCTCCACGTGTCCCTTTGTTCATCAATGACTCCTATTGATTTCGGCCTTCGGGACTTTATCCTTCAGTTTCCCCTGAAGTGTCCTATCACCAAAGTGACAAATCTGATGCCATGTATCCAAGAAACTGATAGCTAGGATGGGCTCTTACCTCTGGAGCTTCGAACGACTTCTGGTAAACACTCCGCTTCCNGGGCTTTGAGAGTTTTCGCTCCTCCTACCTATGTTCATCCCGAATAGCGAACTAGTGAAGCGTTGATCGAACGCCATGTGTCCTGTTCCAATGGACGGCCATGATTGCTTCGGCTCCCAGATCTTTGGGAATTATCCACCCAGACTTACCTTTGTCCTTCCAGAGTGTTATTCCTCCTGATCTCCGGATCTGTTACCATGCGTCCCTTGGAAATCAATGACCAGGATCTATTTCGCAACTTCAAGCTTTGGGAGTTTTACACACTCCACACAAGATTTTCTCTGAAGTGCTCTTCTTCTGAAGTACGTGGATTTTCGACACGTGTCCTTTTGAATGATGGATGGTCCCAATATACTTCGGGACTTCAGGACTTCGGCAAGTCCACTCTCCTTGTGCACTTAAGAATATTTAGGCTCGTGCACTTACCTGGATCAGATAGTTGTCGATCCACGCGCCCAGATATGATGGATGGGATATGTTCTCCTCCTCTGCGTGCTCCTCCTATCTGGACGTATATCTAATGGTCCATATATCTCTTTACAGCTAATCCAACGGTTGTTGTATCTCCTCCCTCTTGAGCTTAGAACTTCTCCTGAATTGGGAAAATTTGCAAGTGCCAAAGGCTATGGCCTTCGATCCCCTTGCGAGCCCGATAACTTGGGTCTCTACTTCGCTCCTCCTCCTGAGCTTTCGAACTTGAAGCAAGTTAGTCTCTGGCACACACCTTGTGCTCTCCCTTTTGATCTTTTTCCAATGTAACTTGACCTCATCTTTGGCGCACACTTGCACTTTCGCTGTGAAAACTTGCACTACTTTTCCCAAGCCTTGCAGTTTCTCATATTTCTAAGGGACTCGACCCTCTACCTTCTCCAAAGGAATTCTCGTGCCCTCCTAACACCTTCTTCTCAATGCACACTTGCAGATCTTCTTCTCCAAAGTGTTCATTAACTCTGATGTTCCTCAATTCCTCCAACACTTCAGAAATGCGTTGGTTATGTTTACTCTTTGACTCACTCAAAGCACTCCTTGCTGAGCCTTTCCTTCAGAGTGTTCAGAAAATCTAAAGTATCTCTCATTCCTGTCTACCATAGTGTTCAGTAAATTTGTGGGTCTCTCCCTCTGACACTTCTCTCTTTGAACTCAAAACAGATGTCTCTTGTGCACACTTGCACATGCCCAATGCCCACCTGGAAGAGCTCTCAGAGTATTCAACAACTCTTTCTCTTTGTGCCTCCTCTGTACAATCTCTCCTCCGAGGTGCTCAGTAACCTTGAGGCTCCTCTTGAGTTGTGATTTCTCTGGTGTGCCCTCCTGACACGTTTTTCTCTTACTCGAAAGAGTTTAGATGCACACTCCTTGCACTAGCTACATAGTTTCCAATACCTTGTTGTGCACTCCTTGCACAGCGTAAAGAACCTAGAACAACTCAACAACTCTCAAATAGATAGTGAATTCTATCTTAACCCCATTGATGGAACCTATTCATACATCTACAACATATGCATACATAACACATAGATAACATTCAAATGCATTCATAAAACACATAAACACCCAGAAAACTCATAGGCAAGAAAAAATGTTCTTTCCATTAATTTGAATGCATAATTACAATGTGTGCGGGCTGGACTACAAAAAAGTCTCAAATCTTCTCTCCTTGGCTTACAATGATTTTTCTATCAACCTTCAGCAACCTCTACTGGGTATACGTTACAAATATTTATACAAGAGGGACTCATCGAGCCTTCCCTCCAAGCTACACTAGTGGTGTCTAATCACCATTTACAGCACCTATCTATTGAGGATTATTACATTGAATAAACATCTATTTTGAATCGTATCTAGATCAACCTACAACTTGCCATTAAAGGCAGCTCTAACTACTGTCTGTACAAAGGAATCAACTCAACTCTTCCAGCCTTACAACATTTAATTGCATTTAAACGCATTTAAAATTTAAAAATGGGAGGGCTACGCCTCTCCTTTTCTTGAATGTGCTTTGATGTGCTAAATAGTTGGCACATTGTTGAGGTGGAAAGGATGATCCTGCATCATTTATAGTCCATGGTTTTCTGGTGTTTTTGGTTTGAGAAACCACTAATTTTTCTTGAGGTATAATTCCCTTCTATTTTAATTTTCCAAGCCTTCTTCCACCACTTCATCATCTTCAATCAAATTTACACCAGGGAACATATACACAATACCATAGCTATCTCACTAGAAGGTTGTAGAGATTCTTCTTTCGCATCTCCTTCTACTTGTTTATCGATTTCTTCTACTTGTGCATAGCCATGAAAAATCTTTTGTCTACCAAATTCATTTCATTTATTAATTGTAAGCAAGTTTTCTTGGAATGATTGTCTCGATGATAGTTGCAATATTTTTCCATGACTACTCCTTATAAGTCAATGTTTAAATGTATAGGGGGAGTATCAATGTATTTAGGAGGGAAAGGCCTTTTGAATAAATGTCTATGTATATTTTAACCTTGTACATTATTTTACTGAAAACATATTTTCAATAAAAGAATAGAAAATATACAATGGAAAATACACACATTACACAGATATTTTTCCCTTAGAAACCCAAACTGAGAAAACCATCATATTCTATATTCATTCATAGTGATACATTGTTTACAATACAATATACAGATAGGAGACAACGAACTCCAAAACCCTAACCCAATGACTTGGATTAGTCAACAACTCTAATTCCTTAACCGGAAATAGAAAACCATCGGCAAAAACCATGTGCCGAAAAACTGCCCAACAATGGACATGAAAATCAAGGAGACATGAAAACAAGACAAAAATTTGACATGTTTCTCGAGGAAAAAAATTCTCAGGGGTGCTACCACTGATCTTCCCTCAAACCCCCCTGCACGCCCAACACAACGTAGCAGACACTAGAGCTAGTCGTGTAAAGAATATAACACATACACAATAGTCTATATGGTTTCTAGTTGGAAGCCCCTTCTCCGAAACTTCTATTCATATCTATTATCTCATTGGATAATCATTTGATCATTCATTGTATGCTTTCCATATCCATGGAGTCTTTTTATTTATCCTCAATGAGTTTCTTTATTTGTGTTTGAGGTAATATAAGACCATTTTTTGGTGGTATAACCTCATTCTTCCCCAATGTTGTTTGGGTTTCTTTACATCCTTTCAATTCAAATTAAATCATCTTAGCTTCCTTAATAGTTAATGCCAAGGTATTGTTCACCACTTGTTTAAGAAAAATTGATTCAATTTCTATAGGTAAAACATTTTCATACACTTCAATTTGGAGCTATGTTGCAGGGGCAGTACCATCTTTGAACTTATTTAAAATGGTGGTAAATATTCGGTTGAAATATTAAATATTTTATTTAGGACCCATGACTAGAGAAAACAATTTGTCCATTAATGCATCGGTGGTGGTTTGTTCTCTGAATTTATCTATAAAAGCTTGTTAAAAATCACCCCAATTTATTATTAACCCTACTGGAAAATTAAAATAATTTGTAGATGCCATGTTTTCAAATGTATAAGGTAAAATCTTGCACACCACATCTTCATGTTGTATATTCACTAGTTTGATGGCTAAAATAAATTTCTTATTGTGATCTTCAAGAAGACTAGCCACTTTAGGGACATATTTAGGAAGAAATCATTATGGATGCTTGGGTAGGTTATGAACATGACTAAGTAGAGTCAAATAATATCGAGCCAACTAAGGATAATTCTTGTAGTTCTGATTATGTTCCATGTTTAACTGATTTGAATGATCAGAATTTGATTCTAAACCTTCTGAGTGATCTAGATCATAAAAAGAACATGAATATCTATATGAATGCTCACTCTCTACTAGGGAAGTAGTAAGCTTGATCGGTGTTGGAGGAACCAAGCTAAAAGGTTGAGTAATTTCTTGTTGGGATAAGTCTACCGAATATTTTACAATGTGAACCAAAGTATGATTTTCGATACCATTCATGGTTCAAGATGTATTTCTCCAACATGGAGGTAGATGAGTTATAGGAAAAGCATCGACCTGTCTTGGGATTTCTCATATGATACAGTGTTTAGAATTGAATTAGTATCAAGCTTTGAGTTGTTAGTATGGATTACCATACATAGGCCCTCCTTCTAGCACCAATTCTGTTGATGGAGTTGGATTCCCAATGCTCAATAGTAGGGATTAAACCCAAGGAAGATGCCCGATTAAAATCTTCTTGTTTAGGATGGAATAATCCTTCAGATTAATGGTCTAAAAACCATTTGATGGGCTTTAACAAATCAATTTATTTATTTTTAATGTTTTTCTATTATGTGCTTAGTGATTAAATTAAATATAATCTAAAGAGATTAAAGAAATATGTTTCTAAAGGGTAACCATCATGGACAATAAAGGAAAGCAACCTATCTCTTTAAACCTATAAGGAATAATTCCACTAAGAAATATTACTGTAAAATACTTTTAGGAAATACAATTGTATTAAATAAGAAAGAGATGAAAATTATGTAAATAAAAAATTGCAATTCATCATTAGATATACTTTGGTTACAAAAATAATTCCAAAATATATCATATATTAGACAGTAGAAACATATTACATAAAATAAGAAGAATGATCAATAAAGTGTGCAAAACTATTTACTAAAAATAATAACCAACAACTCTTTCAATCGCAAGAGATAGCTTGGTAAATAGAAATCCTTAATAGATGCCCATAACATTTAACTAATAGTATAATGATCCATGAGAATTAATATATGCACAGAAAGATTCAACAAAACTATATCTTGACTCCATAAGAGTTTCTAAATTGAGCTTGAAATAATTTTCTACTACAATCCTCCTACAGTCACCTCAAATCCAAAGACATTATCATATAGATTGATTTACTAATTTATAAGAAAATACTAGATTTAAAATAAGATAAAAAAATAAAAAATAAAAAGATGGAAAAAAGCATCGATGTTGTTATGATTCTGGTGGACTAAGCTTCTCATCATATGCATCCTAGGAATCACATTTATCCCACTACTCAAATAGTTCTTCAGACAAAATCAAGTGGGTAAATGTGTGTTGTTCTTTAGGAAAAATAGGAATAGCATTCTATTGTTTGAACCTCTTAATATACTTTTCTAATTTTGGCATTACAAACTCTAGTCTAGTAGCCATCCTAACCTCACTAGTTAGAAACTTTTAATGGTGGTTGCATTCCAATGAAGATATGCTTATGATATCCAACTCTCATTTCTTAGCAATATTGTTAAATTCTTCCAACACTTCCTAAATAGGATAAAAATCCTTAGTTAGACCAAAATTGGGTACGTGGATCTTCGACATGGCATCCTCCACAAGGTCCCACACTTTTATAGATGCCAACCATTCCTCTTGGACTTAAGCCTAAGACATGTCAGCTAACCTTCCCCAATACCTCACTAATTGATCCACTCTATCTAACTCATCCTTAGTCAACACTCTAATCCCATAGTTCTCATGGTCATGGATCCTCTGAATTTATTTGATAAAATCTAATTGGTCTTGGAATTTATCTTGCCTACCCATCCATACCATAATTCCCTTATAAAAAATGATAACTATAGGGCTTCCTTCTATAAGTCAACTACTTTAGCTATAAAGTCCCTTTAATTTGATTATTAATATTTTCCTCTTGGAGAACATCATCAATAAATTTAGTCATAGAATCTTGGGTTTCCTTGAAATAAAACACTTGATTTCTAATCGATTCAATCTCCTTCTTCATGTTCTCAACTTTAACCTCATCATCCTTTTCATTGTTGATGATAGCAAGTGAAACTGCTACTCTAGTAGAAACCAATTCACTGAGTTTATCTGTTTTGAGATCTAGTAAAGGTCCTTTAGTAGTGCATATGACAATATTATCCACATCCACTCTCCTCCTTTTATGAGTTCTCTCAACAATATCTTTCCTTACATGATTACAAGAAATCAAATTTAAATCATTACAACCTTGTCGAGGTGATCTGGAATCGGTTGACCATCTCATGATAAAACATTCCCAAGACTCCCTGGGGTATAAAATTGTTCCATTGCAAGATCTTTACTTTTTTTAGTTTCTTGGTTCACCATTTCCTCTTCACTCTAATCACCCTTCTTATCTTCAGTCAAATCAATGATCTCATTGGGTGGTACGGCGATCTATTGGAGTCTCACCAATTCCTAGTTCTTCCTTGGATACTTTATGTTGCAACCTTTCTTCATTTGTTCTTTTATTTTATTCTTTTGTTTCTTACCTCTCTCTTTACTCTTCTTGTATTCTTCTCTTCTCTTCTTATTCTTTATTTTCTATAGCCTATCTTTGTTCCTCTTTAACTTTCCTCCTAAGTTCCTCCTAAATTAAATTATGTTATTCCTATTTCTTGTTGGCCTCTTCCTCTTGTCTTTGCTTCTCTCTAGATTTTTCCAAGTATTTATTCCTCTACACAACATCAAAGGCCATTCTTCTCCTTTCTAACTCTACCTATGTGAATTCTTCCTCTTGATTCCCTCTGAGTCCCTCTTCTATTTTTCACTGCAGTTCTTTCTCTTGTTGTTGTATAATGTATTTATGTTGTATTCCCTTCCTCTGATCCTCCTCATTTAATCTTATTTTTTCCAATATTCTAGCCTCCTTTGTCTCTTTGTTGACTCTTTCAAATTAATCCAGTCCCTAGTTATTTCTTCCATTTGTACATTAGGGGAAAAATTTATGAAAACTATTAGATCAAGATTTTTCTTCCTTTCTAGAACCTCATCCCAATATTTATCATTCTCTAGGAATAATTCATCTTCCCATCATTCATGGTTATATGGCCAGGATAATTATATTAAGTTTCAATGATTTTCCATGAGGCCCTTGGTATCATGTCTTCTATATTTCCCAAGTGGGAATTTGTATTCAAGAAAACTATCTGCTTCTTGTCCTGCATGCTTTGGGTCCTTCAAAAAGTGATGTCCTAGCCCTAAACCATAAGGAATTAAAATATTTTTCTTCTCCTCTTTCGACAATGAAGCATTAGACCCTTGAAGAACTATCTAATAAGCTATTTCACCTAGAAAAATCCTATCCAACACATATTTATGAAAAATATGAGGTGTTGCAATTACACCACAAAATATTTAACAAGTTAAGTCTTCTTGCAGATATTGGTTACTAACATAACTAATGATATTATTTTCATCCTATGATATCCTTGGGCATTCCCTATAGAAACTTATGTTATATAACAGATCTAGGAAAAAATCATAGATGGTTGCATATTGTCTTTTGTACTTTTAGTTCCATAGAATATGAAAATACACGTGCATAGGGTCCTCTGAAATGTGCCAACTGATATTAAAGGTTTAAAATACATTGGAAGAGCATACCTCATCCAATGAATAATATTCAATGTAAAAGGTAGGAACAACCTCAGGCTTTTCCTTTGCCTTGTGTGCCCTCTCGATCATACAATTAAGTTTATTGGATACAATGGAAACACGATTGAATAACCCTCTTGCAGTGGCTAATGTGTAAGATAATGGAACCCATGCCTCTATGAAATGAAAATAGTATTTCTCTTCATATAATCTTCATACTAATGTCATGAGATGCATACATGGCTCTCTCAAGTTTGTGATAAGATATATACCATTTCCTTTATGAAAGCATCTTTCATCTTCCTTCCACCATCTTGCCAAAATCTTTCCCACATCATGTTTGTCATAAAAATAATTCACAAAGGGAGTAAATAGAATAATTTTAAGATCTGGAAACATACAATATTTCTCTGCATTCTCATGTATTAAATAAACCACACATTGGCCTTTTGTATTTACAATCATACTCTTCTTTAATTATACATGGTCAACGGTCTACTCAATAACCTCAAAATAAGGCATTATTGGAGCTCTACAATGTAGTCATAGAATGCAAATGAGACTTTCTTATGTTGAAAAGTACCTTATCATTAGTTTCCCTCATGGTGGGGTCACTATGAGGAACCACATCTAGATAATATGTGTTCTGGAAATTCTTGTACAATTAATTCCATCATAGAAAAGATCTTTGATTTCCTATGTTGGCCATAGTGTCCTTGAATATTGGTCATGGTAAATGTTCTACAGGTACAAGAAACTAAACCATGGGAGTGCATTCTTCTAGTGGGTCCTCAATATCTATCATCTTATTCTAATAATCCTCCCATAGTTCTTTAGGTTTCCCTCTAGGATATTTAATAGGGGTTTTCCTTGGTAACATTTCACCTGAACTAGAATCAATGAATCAATGTAAAACATAGTAAGGAGGATAATCATACCAGTGAACATTTTTTTTCAATAATTGTGTTTAACAGATTGATGCATAATTTAAAAATAAAATTAAAAATAAAATGAATTCAATTATACAATGGAAAATTAGTGTGATAAGAGAATTCAGAACTAACTATTAATGCTACTAGGACAAATGATGAGCACTCATCCAATTCAAATTACCATAGGATATGCAATTCAAAGGTTTAAGTTTCATAACACACCTATGATGAGGAAAATAAACAAGTGATTGACCTATGTCGGATCTGGTTCATAGGTCAATCTTCCACATGCAAGGACACGACAACCCAACAAATTTCTCCACATATAATCCCTCAAAACCAAAATGATAATCTTGATTGAAAATCTAAGAATGTACACAACACAAATCTAATAGATGACAAACCCCACATGTGCTCGAGATTCACTTTTATATGACACGCTTAAAATATTATTTGGGAAAGTAAAAAGTAGTCTAATGGGAGGCCATCAACGAAGTGAATTCACTTTGTTATCGATACGTATCATTTTCCTTAAGGCCTTGACTTCTCTTTATCAACATATAAAACCACTTTGACATCAATGAGAGCCTATTGATTTCATATCAAAACCTATGTTTCACTTTACCATGAGTACACAACATGATTAAGCATCGGTGATCAAAAACCACGAACTCAGGAAATTTTGGTTTTCTCAAGTCTAGAAGATAGATGCTAAACTGCATGATATGCATGAAACCATCAAACTTAAAATATGCAAAATTTATTCGCAAAATCAAAGAAAACATGGTACCCAAAGTTTTAAAATTTTAAGGTGCTTTGTGGACTCAACACATCCTTTCTCAGAGGTCAAGGATACTCTCCAAATGTAATGTGTGGTTCTTTGAGGAATTTTGTATGTCTTTGGATGCCTCAAAGCTTTATTTAGAATGTAAGGCATGTCCTTCTTCCCTAGATCATTTATAGGCCCCCGACACACATACCTACTACTCAACACCACCTAGTGGCATTGACATCCTCAATTATAGGTCAATGATACCCTGAAGGGAGCATGTGTGATTTTTAGAGGCATCCTTCTTACCCCTGGATGGCTAGAAGCTTCATTTAGGTCCTAATGTTCATTTTTCCTCCCTTGGTGATGTCCAAGGCCTTGAAACCCATACCTAGTTCTCAAAAATTCTAGTGGTACCTATATATCTAGTTAGAGGAAAAGGATTCCCTCGATCGGTCATTTGTGGTGGTTCAAGCTGTCATTATTGGCTCCATAAGCCTATAAAATTTCTTTAGGAACTAACTCTTGGGATTGTTCCCCTGATAATATACAAGGTTTAGAGACTCATACTCAATGTTCAAAAACTCATAATGTTAACTATCCCATCCAGATACCAAGGATACCCTATAAAGGTCCTTTGTGGTGGTTCAAAATGTCATTGATGGTCCTAGATACCTAGAAGATTCCTTTAGGACCTAATACCTGGGATTATTCTCTCGATCTTGTCTAAGGATCCAAAACCCATAACCGATACTCAAAATTTCCTAACAATTCCCATATCCCCACTTAAAATAAAAATATCCCCTCGAGAGGTCATCTATGGTCATTTGAGGTGTCATTCATGACCCTTGATATCTTGAAGCTTCCTAAGACCTCGAGAGGTTGGAGTGGTGGTTTTAGGCATCGTGTTTGCCCATATATTCCTATAATTTTTGCACTTCAATTAATGCTTGGGTTTCCCCACTCGACCATATCAAGGCCTTGAGACCCTTACCTACTAATTGTAAATGTGTTGAACCTGCACATAATAGATCTAGCTGGGAATTGACATACACAATTGCAGTGAAAATAGAAGAAAAGATAAGCAGGAGAGAAAGAATGGAAGAATTATCATTAACCAAATGAATGAATGATAATTTACACATGATATACTATGTATAACTCAACCAATGCATACTGAAGGAGAATCCAATGCGCGATATTGGTGGTCTAGAGTGATATGGACACACATCGGTAGTTACGGGAGTAAACTACCACCTAGTCTAGTCTCTCGAGCAGTTACGGGAGTGAATTTCCACCTAGTTGAGTTAACTAGTCTATTAGTCTTCAGTTAACTAACTGAAACATAGTGAAGTGAGGAGGAGATCAGGGAATCATGAGTAATGTGCTAGTCTGGTGATGATATATTAGATTTCTACTCTTCTGGTTAGTCTACTTTATCATTTATCTATCTTGANAGAGTGATATGGACACACATCGGCAGTTACGGGAGTAAACTACCACCTAGTCTAGTCTCTCGGGCAGTTACGGGAGTGAATTTCCACCTAGTTGAGTTAACTAGTCTATTAGTCTTCAGTTAACTAACTGAAACATAGTGAAGTGAGGAGGAGATCAGGAAATCATGAGTAATGCGCTAGTCTGGTGATGATCTATTGGATTTCTGCTCTTCTGGTTAGTCTACTTTATCATTTATCTATCTTGATCCTACCTTACTGTCCCAGATTGACCCAGGTTCAAATTTAACAAGCTTCCAACAAAATCCCTCTAAAACTATCAGCCCCTCTAGTAAACCAGAAGGCAACGCAGCACACAGAGGGTACTGCGCAGTCTCACCCGAGATAGCTTTATGGGTGGCTGCAATACTCAGGTGTTTGCAACCTGGGAATGAGTGGAGATATGTGATTGTACTTTGTAATCTTTACTTATTCAGTCTAACATCTGATTTTAGCAGTCCTTCTATTCATGCATGTGAAATATCATATCTAACTAATCACTTTATCCATTCATCTAATCATTCAACACTTAACAACAATAGAGATGCATACATTCAATCACATAACACAGGTGTTACCATGGTTCATCCCCTCTTGGGATACGTCCACAAAGATCTGGCTCTCAAKCTCTTTATTATGGTTCAGTAATATGTCWYGCCGCATGTGTTTACAATCTTGGATCTTACACTCTCAACCAACTCCTCGACCCCTTCRARGTTGACTAGATCACACCAGGCTCCTCAGCCTATGATCAAACCCTCAGGATCGAGTTTCTCCTCGCTTCCCTAGCTCACCAGCTTACTGAATAGTACAGTTATTCCAACTCTCTGTCATTCGTCATCCTTTCTCATCTCTCTGCCACCCCTTGTCCTCTCTTCTATCCTCTAAGTATTACTTATTTATATTCTTGTCTCATCAACCATTACAATACATTGCAAAAACCCTAACCCTAGTGTCGTTAGGTCTTCCTTGCATGTGTGCCTCACATGCTTCCCTCACACGTGTTTCTTTTCCTTCCAGCTGTCCTTTCTTCCTTTCATGCTTCTCTTCCCAAAAATAGCCTTTTCCCCTGACTGGTTCTGCGTCCAACATGATCCCCAAGACAATGCGCATTAGTTGGTGATGATCCCAATGATGCATGGTGATAATCCCAATGTAGAATCTAGACTCCACTCAACTGATCAAACTGAAGTGTGAACTAAAGATAATATTCTCCAAGACTGAGTGAGTAACCAGATGTGGACTTGCGATCAATGTTATCGCCAGCCTAGTAAGAATCAGTGAACCTGATGAGGTCCAATGTAGATTTTGTTGCATAATGATTCCCAAAGGTGATGGTGCCCTGTACGTATCGAAGGATACGCTTTGCATCCTTCCAATGTAGCTTATACAGCTCCTGCATGAACCTGGAGATTGCTCCCACTGCATAGGAGAGGTCTGGTCTGGAGTGTGTGAGATACAATAATCTCCCCACTAGTTATCTGTACAGTGTGTTGTCAACCAGTGGAGTTTTCCCACCATCCTCAAGTCTAAATCCTGATAAGAAAGGAGTCGAAGAAAACTTGTAGTCTATCATGTGAAATATCTCAAGGATATCTCCCCTTTTCTTCCCTGAGACAGTTTGATGCCTGATGCATCCTGACTGATCTCGAGTCCAAGGAAGAAATGTAGTGGACCCGTGTCCATCATCAAGAACCTGTCATGTAGAATCCTCTTGACTGCAGCAGTCGTTGAAGTCAAGCAACTGGTGATGAACAAATCATCAACATATAGAACTAGGACTAGAAGTGAATCAACCATCCTAAGAATGTAAACATTCAAGTCTTATTTACAACATAAAAAGTTTTGTGACAGCAGGTAGGAGTCCGTCTTGGCATACCATGCCCTCAGAGCCTGCTTGAGGCCATAAAGAGAATTCTTCACTCAATAGGACAAAGATGAATCCTGCATAAATCCTTGGGGTTGCTCCATATAGTCTCCTTAGAGAGATCACCATGAAGAAATGCATTCTTCATGTCCATCTAATGGACTTCCCATCCCTTGGTTTCCGCAATGGAAAGTGCCAAATGTCTGGAATTCATCTTCGCTATTGGAGCAAAGGTCTCATCATAGTCAATTTCATGCACCTGCTGAAAGCCTTTGGAAACTAGTGTGGCTTTGTATATGCTAATCTGTCCATCTGTTTTTCTCTTGGTCCTGTAGACCCATCTTCACCTGACAATTTTCCTTCCTGAAGGAAGGGGAACTAGATCCCAAGTCTGGTTCTCGAGGAGGGAGTTGTACTCCTCCTGCATGGCAGATTCCCAAAAGGGATTTCTAGCAGCCTCGCCATAAGATTGTGGATCTGAAGACTGAACCAAGAAAAGATGCATGGGTGGAATCAATTCAGTGGAAGTGAGTGCAAGAGGAGGCTCATTGAAATCAGATTGAATCCTCCTAGTATTATATGGATCCCCTGCATCCTGAAGAGTGTTATGGGCCCACTTGGGCCTCTTCTCTGGCTCTGCATCTGCATCTGGATGCACTGACTTTGCATCTAATTGTATTGACTCTGTATCTGGATCATCTGAATCCTATGAATCAGAACTCTCATCTGAAGAAGATTCGGCATGTGCATTCTCATCATCTCTAACATGTGGAAGAAAAAAGGTGTTTGCATGCGGTTGTTGAGGTACATGCGATACATTTTCCTCGAATTGGAAACTTTTCTCAATGATGAGTCGGTCCGAGGAAAAATCAATAAGTTTGTATCCCTTCACATCATCAGGGTATCCAACAAAGATACACTATGTGCTTTGTGGATCAAGTGTCTTCCTCTTCTCAGAGGGAATATTAGCCCATGCACGTGAACCGAAAATGCGGAAGTGGGTCACTTCCGGTTTGAGGTCACTCCAAGCCTCGTACGAGGTCTTATTCTTGACATATCTATGGGGAGACATGTTTTGGATGTAGGTTTCACAATTAAGTGCTTCAACCCATATTATCTATGGAAGTCACTTTTCATGTAGCATGCAAGATTCCATCTCTTTTAGAGATCTATTTTTCTGCTCAACAACTCTGTTTTGTTGCGGAGTATAGGGAACCGTGTGTTGCAATTGAATCCCTGCCTCATGACAAATATTTTTTATCTCATGGTTGACACACTCTCCCTCGTTATCAATTCAGAGGAATTTGATTTTCTTTCCTAACTGTGTCTCAACAAGGGCTTTGAAATCTTTGAGGTGTTGAAAGACCTTTGATTTTTGCCTGAGAAATAAAATCCATGAGAAGCATGAGAAATCATCAAAAGCGATGAACCCATACCTTGATTTATTGATTGATGGATGTGGAAAAGGGCCCATGAGGTCATTGTGGATCATATCTAAAGGAGAGGAAGCCTTTTGAGTCTTTCCTTTGTCGAATTTCTCTTGAGAATGTTTTCCAAGAACACATCCCTCACAAATTCCTTTGGAGAAGTGGATGTCAGGTAGACCATCAAACATTCCCTACTTGCTAAGTTTTTGCATATATCTTAAATTTAAATGTCTGAACCCTTCGTGCCATATCCTATTGATTTCATCAATGTGGGTAAGCAGTAATGCAAATTCTGGTTTAATAAATTTAGAAAATGTGTAAAGTCTAGATTGATGATTTACCTCACCGATAGAAACCCTGAAATTTGTTTGCTTGTCATAGATATCCACTACAGTGTGAATATGACTCTCTTTCTGGTGTCGAATTTTTTCATCTAATACACGAAGAGAATATTGACGGAAAGTTTGGGAACACGCAGCACATTCTCGAAGCTTCCATTTGTGAGTTCAATTCTTTCTTTGTTGGTGACCTCGACTGGAGAATTGTCCCCCGTCATAATAGGAGGACATTTTCATGCATCCAATGAAGAATAGACTTCATTTTTTGCATCCATGTGGTTTGATGCACCTAAATCTACGATCCAACCATTGGGAGAGGAGTTGATGGCAATCAAGGCATGGCTAGAATTGCCTTTCTTGGAATTTTGATCTTCTGGCTTTTTCTTCTTGGCACCCTTGGGGATGCGATCTCCAAGGTTGTTTTGTTGAAGTATTTGGGTCATTATATCTATTTGTTTCTGCATACATGAGGATTCTGGATGGAATCATTTATGGCAGTAAGTGCATTTCTCCCCTTTTCTTTCCTTTCTACCTTTGGATCCGAAGGCATCATTGAAGGGTTTTGAGTACCCTTCCTTCTTCGGATTTGAATGTGATTTCCTTTTGTCTTTATCTTTATATTTATGATATTGATGATCAGTTCCATCTTGCACAATAAGTGCATGTTCCTTTGGGCCTTTGATTTTTCCCATATTGATGAGCTTGTTCTGCTCTTGTGTCAGAGACTCGATAAAGGCCTCAAGAGAGGGCATCGTCCAGGTAGATCCAGAGGTGAATATAACTCAATGAAATGTGGATACAAACACTGAGTATTCTGGACGAAGTTTTGAGAGAATGGTGAGAACCATTTGTTTCTCCTCCTTAGATTTATCAACCTCGCAAGCCTTGAGTTGCGACAACAAATCCTTATATTTGGTAAAGAAATCTTGGAAATTGTCGAAGCTTTTTGGATCCAATGTGAGAAATTCCACCTCAAGTATGTGTCGTCTCATCTCATCATGTTTTCCAAAAATCCATTCCATGGTGGTCCAGGCTTCATTGGGCGGTTTACAAGAGGATATGTGAAAGACAAGTTCAGGAGAAATGAGACTGCAAATTGTTTTGAATGCTTCATCCATTCAATTTAGATACTTGGATTTTTCTATGGTTGATGTTGGTTTTGTCTCTATGTTCATGGTTAAACTATAAAATCCTCTTCTTCAAAGATGCATGATCATCTTCTCCTTCCATGCAAAAATATTGTAAGGTGTAAGAATGAATTCTTTTGGAAATTCCATTTTTTCTT
>JASDQU010308375.1:27039-57299 GCA_032191745.1 Picea mariana | reverse complement strand
CTATTTCCCCCAAATTTGTAATTAATCCTATTATAGGAATTACCATGCTAAGGCATGATGAAAATGTGAATGTATGATGAGAATGGAACTTATGAAAAGGTCGATAACTGTAAATAAAATTATGAATATATATATTGTAGGACTGCTAAGAGGGGAAGTGCTGAAAAAGAGACCACGATGGTTGAAGGAAGGAGGTGGAAGGCACCTAGAATGGTGGTGTTAACTTCCACCGAAAATCAATACCGTATTTGGCCTTCATCGGCCCGGAGAACCAAGAGTATCTTGCTAGCCCAAATTAAATGTCTGACATTTAATGTCTCATAGGCTGGTAGGTAAATGGCCCCTCAAGAATTAATGAGAGATGGGGGAGGTGAACCACCCATCTGTAGGAGTTCAAACCTGACCAGTGCACAGAAAATCGTGCCACATGCAACCTCGCAAGAGGTAAAAGGCATGAGGGAGAGACGGTATGGGGATACACGAGGGGAGGAGAAGAAGAACTATAGCGATATGCAGAGTAAGTGATAGTGGAAAGGAAGGAGAGTAACCTTCGCTCTCGGTCACTAGAAAACAGAGACGCAGTCTCGCAGCATCGTGGTCTCTGCTCGGGGGTGGCTAGTGGTTAATCCGTTGGGAGTCGTTGAGCCTATGGTTGGGTGGAAATGAGCACCCCTCTCAACAATTGCATAACGGTCCTTGGTGTTATTTCTGATAAGTGTTTTTACATCTTATGTCTTGAAATGTATATTCCAACTTTTATGCTCATAAGCTGTGAATTTGGGAATGTGTTCAGTGTAAGAATGTTTGTATGGTGTTTTGATCAGTACTGGTAGTTGCATGTTTATAATGGAAAGACTACATATGGATTATGTTTTCATAAATCACTACTTATATGCATATTGATCTAATTCAGACTTCACATCTGGTTCTCGGGAGAGAGATACCCTTATCTGCCTCAGATAGTACCCTCGGTAAACCTCCCCATAGAGATACCCTCCTTGAAAATCCCATCAAGAACCTGGAAAGAGGATGTGAAGGCGTAGGACCTTAGTAACCCTAATAGGTGTTGATCAATGGATGAGATCCCGTCAGAGGATTTGTAGTCACTCACGGCCGTTAGATTGATAGAAGAAATGAGGGCGTTAAAATGCCTTAACCACTTTTTCCTTTGTCTGCGTGAATAGTGGAGAAATTGGGATTGTAGATCCCTAGGGTCCATGAGAGTATCTGGACCATTGATTTTTCCACGTCCAGGAAGCCGTGGGAGAGTGCACAGGATTAGGAACCAATCTTTGTCGTTAGATCTTGGCTAGAAAACCCAATAGCCATTGGATCTATTAGGAGATACCCGAGGGTTAAACCCCCAACAAATAGGGGAGAAAGCCCCGAAGTAGATTTGGGTTGTCCGATTAAAGGAGGCCATGTGTCATGAGATTTCCCACTTCGGGAAATCAGGAATCGAGAACTCAGGAGTTTTGGTGACACGAGATCAGGGTGTTCCATGGTGGAAACACTGAAGCAGCTTTGGACCATCTGATTATGGGAGGCTACGTGTTGAGAGATTATCCATTTCGGGAAATCGAGGATCGGGGATTCGAGAGTCCCGTTGACAAGAGGTCAGGCCCTCACCTTGATAAATACGATGGAAATAAAAATGTAGTCATATGAGAAGAGGTCATATTGACCAAGGCATAGCCTAGGGGGCTAATTGTCAATCGAGGCCCATTCGGCACTTCGACATTTCAGCACTGAGAATACCAAAGGGCATGCTCCCCTGTGCCCACAAATCCTGAAATCCAGACTTGTAAACTCATGCCTGTTAGCTTGAGGGTTAAGTCTCAATCAACGGGCAAGATCCTTTTGAAGGATCTAGAGTTTGGGGTGACCGTCAGATGTGGGGGAAGGTACGCGGAGGATAGTTCCTCTAACCCTCTCAGTCCTTGTAAACGATGAACGGATGTGATCCTTTCGAAGGATCCAGAGTTTGGGATGACCGTCAGATGTGGGGGAAGGTACGTGGTGGATAGTTCCTCTACCCCTCTCAGTCCTAGCAAGTGATGAAAGGACGTGATCCTTTCGGAGGAATCTAGAGTCTGGGTTGACCATTAGATGTAAGGAAGAGATGTCGGTGTTAAGCTGGGGCGCAAATGCACATTGGGATAAGTGGTGAGAATATCTGAATGATTAGAGTCCACACGCCCATATCTACGGTTGAGGCTTCATTCCGGAGCCCCCCTTGCCATTATACCTTTAATGGGGGGGGTCTGGAATGGCGTGTTAATGATGTGGGGCCCCCTCCTGTCACGTCACCTTCCATTCCATGTTTCCCTCTTGCCACCTATATTCCACTTAACCATGCGATGGGGCCCATCCCTATTGGCCACTCGCTAGCCCTATTGGGATTCGGTGTTGTATGAGTTGCCCATTTCTATTGGCCATTCGCTAGCCCTGTCAGGGTTCGGTGTTTGCAGAGTTGAATGACTCGACACTCTTGTAGTGCTGAGACGTGAAATGCAAAGAGGTGCCATAATTGTTGGATCGGTGGTTGTGACCCACAATCACATGGGAGCATATGAGGGAAGAACCAGCTGAAGCTAGGCCTCCATAGTTATGTCAGGGGTTCTGATTCTCAAAGAATAGGCAAAAATTTTGATTATGGTAGTGGGTGCGTTGCAAATCCTCACTCAACTGGGGGGAAATAGCCTCAATATAGCTCTTTCATACACCCTAGTATAGGCCAACCATATCCGGGTACGTCCAATCCTATTTGGGGCTCGAACACTCAACCCCATGCCCCTATTCAAGGGAACAACCCCAACCAATACAACCCTATAAATTACCTACCTCCACACCAACAACCGAATCTGCTCAGATCTTTGCATTATATTAAATTTTCTTATGGTCCCACTGGTATACCTACGGAGCTTCCTCCTCAAAGTCACCAGTACCCACATGTGAATAGACAGTTACCCTTCTTAGCCACCATGTACCTCCCTGATCTGTCGAGAATTTTAAATGATCTGATCCATCACTCTCCTCAATGGCCCATGATACCGGCCAAACTACCATTCAATGGTGAACCAAGAGAGGACCCTAACAATAATGTAATGACTTTCCACCTTTGGTGTTCATCCAACTCTTTGATGGATGACTCTATTTGTTTACATCTTTTTCATCGAACTCTCACAGGTTCCACTGCGAAGTGGTATATAGAATTACCACAAGGCTTATTCACCGACTATAACACCCTCTCCATGGATTTTCTCACCCACTACCAGTTTCCGATCCATTACAAGATTGGAACCAAAATTTTGATTTCTTTCAAACAAACCAAATCCACTCATATCTCTGATCACATTCATGAGTGGTGACGTAGACAACGTCTCATCAAACTCAAACTTCCCGATCAGTTACTGGAAGAGTGTTTCACAAAATCATTTGTGAATGACATCTCTCATGACATCGCCATGGGTGGAGTTTTCATAGAATAATAGGTGATCAGTCGTGCTCAATACCTTGACCCCGTTTACTCACAAATGGGTACTCTTTACGATTTAATCCCTGACGCACCTCGTCCTTCTACTACTACTACTTCAACTAATCCTACTACTTCTCATGCAGCTGATGGTGTGATTGGCACTTTCCATGCCCATCCTCACTCTGCACAAGCCTCTAGAACCAACCCCAAATATGTTGCTTCCAATGTTCAAAATGATCCATCTCCTACCCCTCCCACCAGCAAGACTTCTGAGGTGAAATCTATTCAATCTACCCCCGCCGGAAAGAATAAATCCAAAAAATGGAAGGGTAAGAACGAGGAGGATAAAAATAATACGCAATTTGAGAATACCAAAACACAACCTATTGATGATAAGGATAAGCACAAACCCCAATACCCTTGTCTTATCTGTGGTGATGATCACTACACTAAGGATTGTCCAAGACGAGCCGAGGTTACTAAGTTCCTTCAAGGGACCCCAAAACTGCCTACCCTGACCTTATTGTCACAACCCTTCCCTTCTCAAAAATAGGCCCAATTGGTCATTCATGACCAACCTTCCCCCTCCACTACATCCTATGTATTAATGTGTACAGGTGATTCAAAGAAGAATGAAATCACACTTACCATTCGAGCCAAAGATTATTCTTCCTCTAAAGAGAAGGTTGATGAAATACCTCCTTCGTTGGTACAACCATCTTCCACGACTCCACCTACCAACAGTCCTCTTCATATCAAACGATCGAGCCTAGATACAGTTCACTCTCCCCCAAAGGGTGTTTTCTGAAAGTATGCTTTCAATCCTCATGCGCGTGCTGCCCAAAACTATAGTATTGTCGAAGATCTGGCCCAAGCACCATCCACGATGTCAACTCTCGAAGTCCTTCAAAGTTATCCTACACAACGGAAGGAACTGTTGAAATCTATTAACCCCACAGATACAAATTTAATAATTTTTGACTTGGAAGATTACATTCCAAGGTTACCCCCTCAACTCGCCTTTCAAATACAAGTTATTGTCTCCGACAAGAACATTTGTAGAACAATTATTGATGAGGGTGCCTCGACGTGTGTCATGTCTATTGCCTTCTAGAAAGCCATCGGCTCTCCCCCCTTAACCTAATCACAAAACACGCTCAAAGACTTTAATGGCTCTGGATTTAAGCCTTACGATGTCCTACCTTCGTTGCCTATTATGTTAGAAGGAAAAATGGTCAACGTGGAAGTTGAGGTCTTTGATGCTCATCTCGATTACAACCTTTTACTTGGCCGTAATTGGATCGATTCCATGCATGTAGTTGTGTCCACTCTTTTTCATGTTCTACGTTTCCCACATCAAGGAAAAGTAATTACGGTGGACCAATTGGCCTTCTTTAACTCTAATGCATGTACCAGCAATGTACCTTTCATTGCAAAAATACCCCCTGGATATGAGAATGTCGGTGTCAATCTTCTTATAGATTCCTCTTTGATGGGTACTTTCCCCATTCCACCACCCGATGTTCCACATCCGTTTGTCACCTCGATCAACATGATTTCCACCTCTGTTCACGAAACCCCTATGTCTTATGACCCGTGGATAGTACCCAACCCCAGTGATCATCTTCGCTATGGCGACCAAATGCCTTTGAGTCTGGTCAAATCCACTTATCAAGCCATTCAATTGACAACCCTTTCTACCCCCTCTCTTGGTGATTTATCTCCAGATCCATTCCGTGTCATTTGTCCTACAGACGAGATGATTATGTCTATTATGTCCATGGAAGATACCCCTTGGGACGATGGACATCATCGTTCTATTCTCTTACTGGAACGACACACCATTGAGAGTTACCAATGGATCTCGACTCTGTCGACCATTATCATCATTTCTACCATTCTCGAGTCTACACATGATATGTTATATGAAGGGAACCTAAGTAATATCTCACCCACCATCCCCCTCGACATATCCATCAAACCTGGAGTTGTTGAAAATGTGCATATGGGAGATTTGTGTTCCCATGATGAAGTTGTCACCTACAAGTCTCTTTTCCAAGAATTCTATGACATCTTCACATGGAGCTATGAAGAAATGTCGGGTATTGACCTCGACATTGTTGTACATGAAATTAAGACATACCTGGATGCTAAACTTGTCCAGAAATGACTTCGTCTGGTCCACCCGTGTAAAGAAGTCGCTATCAAGATTGAAGTTGAGAAACTTCTTAAAGATGGCTTTATTTACCCTATGGCTCTAACTGACTGGGTTTCCAATCTTGTTCTGGTTAACAAGAAACAAGGTACGATCCGCGTGTGTGTTGATTATAGGGACATTAATAAAGCTTATCCTAAAGACAACTTTCGTACCCCCTTCATTGACCAGATCGTCGACGATTGTGTCAGAAGTGAAATATTCTCTCTAATGGATGGCTTCTCCAGATATAATCAAATCAATATTGTACCCGCAGACCAACAAAAGACTACTTTTATTTGTCCTTGGGGCACTTTCGCCTACCAGAAACTACCCTTCGGTTTAAAGAATGTCAGCGCAACTTTTCAACGTGCTATGTCTTATGCATTTCATGATATAAAGCACATTGTGCATCCATATCTCGATGACTTACCAACTCATTCCATGCACCGTGTAGATCATCCAACACACCTCCGAGCCATTTTCCTTCGATGTCGATTTTACCGTATATGCTTAAATCCCCACAAATGTGTTTTTTGTGTAGAATCCGGCCGACTTCTAGGCTTTATTGTTTCATGTCAAGGGATCAGGGTAGATCCTTTGAAGTTTGAGGAGATTATTAATCTCCCTCCTCCTTCCTCACTTCGCTAGCTATAGAGTTTGCAAGGGAAAGAAAATTGTCTATGTCATTTCATCCCAAACTACGCTGAGTTAACCCTTGTATTTACTTGACTGCTCAAAAAAGGTTATGATTTTGTATGGGATACCACTGCCAACAAAGATTTCGATGCTTTGAAACTGACTTTAACCCATACCCCACTACGTTTCCCACCTAATTACAGTGGATATTATTTCCTTTATCTTACAGCCTCAGACTCTACTATTTCTATGGTTCTAGTCCAGGAGGATGATTCTCATGACGAGCATGTCATCTATTATTTGAGTCGAAGTCTCATGAATACTGAAACCAAGTATTTACATGTTGCAAAACTAGCCTTGGCAGCCATCCAAGTTGTCCAACATTTCCAAAACTATATCCTTTTACGCAAGACTACTGTGATTTCCAATTGTAACCCTATGCAACACATTCTTACACGCCAATTTCTAGGGGGAAAATACTCCAAATGGATTGTAATACTTCAGGAGTTGGACTTAGAGTTTGAACATGCTAAGTCCAATAAATCATTGGTGTTTTCTGAATTGATATGTGACCTTCCCTTTTCTGAGAGAGAAAATGTAGCAGAGGATTCATTACTCGATGAATCCCTCTTTCTTATCAGTTCTGACGACCTTTGGTATGGGGATATCACTATATATCTCTAGAATCATAATTTTCAGCCCGATTTGTATAGAATTGACCACCGTCTAATACATTACCAAGCCCGTCAGTATATTATCCTTGGTGATACTCTTTATCGTCATGGGATTGACTCCATTTTTCGACGATGCCTCACATTTGACGAATCTGAGAAAGCCTTGAATGACTTCCATTCTGGAGCATGTGGTGGTCACATGTCTGGGTATGCTACTGCCCAAAAGATCTTACGAGCTCGATATTTTTGGCCTTATTTATTCAAATATTGTATTATTGTCATCCAAAAATGCCATGCTTTCCAAACATACAACAACAAAATACGATCACACCCTTCTCCTTTACACCCTGTAGTCTCCATTGGACCTTTTGTGAAATGGGGTATCGATTGCATGACATGTCACCCTCACTCAGTCGGGGGGCATGGATACATTATTGTAGCTATAGATTACTTTACAAAGTGGGCCGAGGCGATGCTGACATTCGACAATATGGGAAAGACCAAAGCACTATTCATATTCAATCATATCATTGCTCGGTTTGGTGTTCCCCAAGCTATCATTACTGATCACGGTAGCCACTTTAGAAACTTCATGATGTCTGAACTCACTAAAAAGTTGGGTCTTCGCCATGAAAACTCAACACCCTATTACCCATAGGCCAATGGCCAAGTTGAAGCAATAAACAAAGTCCTCATTACTATGCTTTGACGAATGATAGGGATTCACAAAACTAGTTGGCACACAATGTTGTTTTCGGCATTATGGGATTACCAGACATCTGTCAAGTCTTCTACTGAGTTTTCACCTTTCCAGTTAGTTTATGGTATAGAAGTCATATTTTTTATTGAATGTGAGATACCATATCTAAATCTCGTTCTTGAAATTCTCCCAAACACTTCTGCTAAAGAAGAACATATGTTGTATCTTATGCAATTAGATGAAACCCGTCGTGATGCCACCCTAGCTATAGAAACCCAGAAGAAACGTGTCAAAGCCCAATATGACAAACATGTCAAACCATGTGTGTTCTCTGAAGGAGATCTAGTTCTCCTTTATGAACAAGATCGGGATTTGTTAGGAGCCAGAAAATTTGAGGCTATGTGGTGAGGTCCTTATATCATCAGATGAGTGTTGGAGAAAGGAGCCTATGAGTTAATGGACTATGATGGTATCCCTTTGAGTGAACCCAGAAATGGGCTTTACTTAAAGAAGTACTATTCTTAGTTCATCTGTGCATAAGTGTTTTTATTTTATTGTATCATACTCTTGTGTGTCACTTTAGTGTGCTTTTTCGTTATTTGGTTTCTACCCTCTACAACTTACCTTGCGTTGTGCATGGTTTCCATATGTTGGAGTCTTCGCTACCCCACATTAGCTTCGCTAATGGCACTAGTCATAGTACTCAGAACTTAGCTTCTGCTGCATGGGAAATTTACACACCTAAAAACAGTCTACGAGGTGTTTTCCTCAGTCGTGCGACCAATACTATCGTAGAATATAGCACTGTCATCGAATTGTTGACTGATGCTATTTCTCCTGGTATGCGCCACCAGGTTATACGACTTGATTCGTAGCTGGTAGTGCTACAGTTAAGTAATGTCTATGCTATCCGAAGTCATACATTATTATGCGTATATCTAAGAATTTTCCTCTTGGAATGTTATTTTGATTATATTGAATATCAGCACATTCCTATATGTCTAAATACATTCACTGGTGCTTTAGCTAATTATGTGTTAGATAGACATCTGAGAAATTTATAAAACCAATCACACATCACATGTATTATACAACAGAAATTAATATTGTAGAAGCTGTATATATGTATATAACGATCAAAAGTTTTTTACAAAAAGTTTCTGTCCAAAGACCAAAATCTCAAAATATGAAGCATGTGGCTTCTACAAAATAGCATCATGGATGACGCTCATGGTAACACACAACTTCTCGGGCTACCCTACGAAGCAGTCGACTGAGAGACTCAGACACACCCATAGTATGGCGCTGATAGCGTCTCGAGATCTCTCCAATAGTGATGTCTGGGACATATGCAGTTAGTCCCTCTAAGTTTTGTTCAATTGCTTCGTAGTCCTCAGCATCCCATCTTTCCACTGGACCCACTTCCCCTCGCCTCTGAATTGGATATGTCCCAGGCGGTCGATACAGGCCCACACCTGTGTTGTCAAAAGAAATTTTGGATTAGTCCTTGGATCAAAAACATAAAAACATTTTATATAATAAAATTTGCAAAAAACATTAAAAAAGAACAAAATGTGTACTTCTTACCTAAGTCACCCCATCGAGCATCATTAGAAAGAACCAAATTCAGAGCTCCTTGGAAATCCAAGCCGACATAGGCATAGTCATCGACCATCAACATCTGGGGCCTCAACCAGTCAAAAAATGAATTGTTATATTTAATAATAGGGTCTGCTATGTGTCGGGCCATGAAGTTACACCACCTCATCATCCTTGGATCTTGTGGAGTCAGTAAACCCCAATCCACCTATAGATGCAGCAGTGGGACCCTCTCAAGGAAGAAAGACACCAAAATCAACCCGTACCCGAACTGCTTCAGGTCACCCCTTCTACACTTTGTCAGTTTCCTCTTCATGCTGTGGAGAACTGCATCCAACTAGTTAAAAACCCGAGGCTCTGTGCACTCTATTTCATATTGGAAATAACTCTAGAGAGCCATGTGCGGAGCCACGCTCCCAGCCATGCGTGAAATGGTAAACAAGATAGTCCATAGGGTTAAGTCTTGGACCCCCCAAATGGAAAATTTACCCTTGCTTCTCTCCACCTCAGGAACATAATGTCGGTGAACATACTCACTCATAGGAAGTCCACCACCCCTACCTCTGGTCAGATTCACATGGGATCCACGTCATGACAACCCCGTCAGAAAATAGATATCCTCAATATCTACTGTAAGTGTGTGGACCCCTACATGAAAGACCTATTGGTTCACATCCCACATGTGGACCAGGTACTCTAACAACCTGAGTTGGGCTCTCATGCCCTTGATCTTGAAAAATTTTAAGACCCCACATTCTCGGAGGGCAGCAACTGTACGCGGATCATTTTTAGCAAAGGCATCATCCTCCTCGTGTTCCCTTTCCCTCCATTCCAACATCGTGATGATCAATACCTAAAATGGAGCCATGATAAGGAAGTTAGCAACTCTTTTTAACCTCTTGAATAAATTTTTATTGAGTAAAAACTTGCACAAAAATCCACTTTTCAACCCTCACAGGTGAATCTTTTGCACAGTGCGAGATTCTCACAGGTGCACTAAAGCCCACCTGCAAAAATCTTAGATTCTCATAGGTCCTGAATGGCCCACTTGTGAGAATGCCTGAGTGCACCTACCGGTTCTAAAATGGTCTCAAAACTCTAGAATTTGCCAATAAAAATCAAAAGTAATCCATGAAAAAGTTGAAGAATCAGGAGATTACCTCGTTGGCCAAAACCATTTGCTAAATGATCACTTGTAGATCCTGCAATCGACCGATGAAATTTGGGAAAAAAGGAGGTTTGTTGGACAAGTTTTTGGCAAAGTGACAATGAAATGGTAAAAATCCCTTTTTACCCATATTTATTCACTTTTTTACTATTTTTCATTGATTTTTATATTGTTTTTATTACTTTTGCCTAAAAACCTAATACCCTAATGGCTTTGTGAGCATGGTTTTTTACAAATAGCTGACATAGAAGTCTGAACGATGGTGTACGATCCTTTTTTTCTATTTTTATATTCATCACATGTACGAGTACCTTTTTAGGGTTTTATGGGGAAAACCTCGAGCTCAGCCTTCATTCGTTCTCGCGCTTGAAAATACATGAGAACACAATTGAGTATACTTTTTTCTTCTTTTCATAATCGTCATGGTAACACGAAAACAACAAAAACAAGGGAGCATCCTTTAAGCTCTTTTCACGCTCCATAAAATTAAAATATTGCCGAGTGATCTTGTTCTTTTCATGCTCGTCAAAGTATTTGAAGAAAACATTCGATGGGCGATAGTTTATCACTTTTTCGATCTCATCGAACTAATTTATGAAAAAGGAACTGAGAGAGTTCTCTTTAAGTGTTTTTTAGACTCTATAAACATGAAAAACCCCCGAGTTTTCTTTCTTTGGACTCATAAAATAAACATTGAAAGGCCCATGTGGGACCAAACCACTCCTTCTTAGGGTTCGTTAAACATACTCTGAGGGACTCATCTGAAGTATGAGCTTACATCAACAAGAATATGTTATCCTCCTCAAGCTTGTGTAAAAATAAAGAGGTACTCGCCAGAAATGGTGTGGGAAATTTTGGGAAAGGGATATGCCTTCATATTTGTATTAGTGGCAGTAAGCGTCGCTCTTGAACATGACACTCCCTGTTCGTCATTTGAATCTGGGTTGAGAAATCCATTTTTCTCTCATTTGACTTACTACAAGGTCATATCTTGGGTCGTCTTTGAGTCATGCTGCAAATACCATTGTCATGTCGTTCATATGTTCAAGAGAAGTTCAAACAAGCCCTCCATTGAGTCGGCCATCTGTAGTTGTCCATTCTTACCATGTCGGCCTTCCTTGTGTTTGTTTCAAATCATATTCATACTTTGAATTACCCCAAAATATGTTACTTATTTCGTGTCATTGATGGGGGATACATCAAGGCCCTCCTGTGACGAGTCTTTTTCCATCGACTCCAACTCATTATCTAGGAATAAGACATAGAAATCATTTAGTACCTTAGAACCTGCATGCCTTAATGGCAGGTCTCTTCACTTTTGACAGTGGATTCACATTATTGATCCCTGATCGAGAGATTTCACCAAGTGTTCGACTTCAACTCATTAATTCACATTTTTTCGGATTGTACTTAGGTACCTTGGGAGTCATTGACATCAATGGTGATTTCCCTTGCACTTGTTAACGGTTTTCATCACTGACTAGTAATCAAGTGGTTTCTACCATGTTCAACTTTGAAACATGTAATCGCATGGCTAGAATCATACTTTCAGACGACGGGATTGAAGAGCTTGGGCCTCATCTTTTTGGTCCAGGTTGCGAGGAAGTATTTATGATTTGTATTGACACATAGATCCACTTTGTATGTCATGTGGGTATGTCTTCATATGAGTCTTCTAGCACATAGATCCACAGTGTATTCCTAGTGGCTATGTATCATTTTGATGACATGGATCCATAGTGTATGATTGGTAGCCATGGCCTACATTTGTGATTTCATTCATTTGTAGTCTGAGCATGGGAATGCCTACCTCAGAACTAGTATATAATTCTGCAGATGCTTGATTTTTTGCAGGTTTCCGATTAGGTGCACTCCTTGTTTATGACACACACAGACATTTTACAAATTATTTAGGCTATCACGAGTTCCAGCCTCATACTTTGGGGGGCATTCTATTACACATTATTTTGGTCACTCTGGTGGTGTCTCTACAATTATGTGTTCATGCTCTCATAAGGACCTTTTGCCTGAGAAAAGTGACCATTGTCTTCTTCCATTATTTTAAGATGCGTTCATAGGCTGAATATGTTGTAGGGTGCGAGAATATTGATTCTTGCAGGCAACCCTATACCTAGCCTACAAGGTGTTCACAATATTCTCTATAGGTAGGGTGCGAACCTATTTTAAATCTTAAAAGGAAGAGGAATTTATAAAGGTTCTAGAAGAGGATCTTCTAGAAAATGAGTTGGAATTCGCATGGTTGGCATCCTACTGACTTATCAGATTTAGTGGGATCATCCTCATCTCTTTAACCATCTCTCCTTCTCCTATATAATGAAGGGTTTCTCAAGGAAGAGGTTAAGCAAGATTGAATGGAGAATTGATGAAAGAATTGTGTAAGGAACCTTGTTTGAATTGAAGCTTGAGGCCTCCATTTATCCATCAAGCCATACTAGATTTTATTCATTCAAGTGTGGAGAAAGTGTGTGTGTTGGAACCAAGGACCACTGAAAGGAAGCTCGCGACATCAAGGTGATCTGGTTGTATCTTCTACTTTCAATTAATACAATACAGTGGGATGTCCTTTCCCATAAAATCACTCTTATTTTATCGCATAAATCCTTGATCATATGCATCGGTTGTCATTGAATATACTTTGCTATCTTCACTTTGGTTGGTTTGTGTTGTCTTGGACCTGATCTCACAAGAGAACCAGAGCGAAGTAGGAACAACAAATACCTAAGGAAGCTATATAAAGGTATGTCACTCATTCCTTCTTGGTAGTAGATTCGATGATTGCAACTTAGGGAAAGAGTCATGTCCTCTCTTGTTTTGTTCTAGATCTAGGTGGATCTAGGGAGATCTATTAGTGTCCGCATATACCGATTTATCCTATGACACTGACTGAACAAACTCCTGACAAGGGTGATGCAAATATAGAGGATCTACAATGCATGGTTAAGAAGTTATCAAATGATATTGTAGACATGAGAAGAAGCGTAGGAGATGGAAACCAAGGCCAAAATCCCTATAAACCTTTCTTTAATAGAAACCAGCCTTTCAAAGAAATTGAATCCCCCCCAGCCAACTTAAACATTGACCTAGGGAATGTGGCATCCGATTCTTTCTGTACTTATCACCAGGAAAATCACTCTGAGAGGGAATTCCCCCAGTGGGTTCACGCCATGAATTTGATGGCCAATTGCTTTCTGGATGAAGTCTCCATGACTGAACAGTTGAGCAGTTCGGCCATGGATATTGCCAACTAGGAAGAAGTTGAACCACCACGAGACACAACCATGCTGATATGGGATCCCGACTTAATCTTGCCTTCGGACAATCTATTTAAGTCTCGAGAACAAACCTCAGAAGTTTCATTAATGCAGAGATGTAGCACAAGTCAACCCAGCTTGAGAGATATCGATATCATCTGGGCCTCACAAATTAAATTAACTCACGATCGCTCGAAAACATCTCTCACCCCCGATAAAAAGACTATAAGTATTCACACCCAGGAATCCCCTAAACTGGAGTACAACATAGTATAAGATTTAAAGAATATAAAGGCTAATATATAGGTTATGAACATATGTAGGATTCATCAACAGAAATACTTTTTGTTGCAAGATTTGAGCTCGGTAGCAGACCCGATGACTGACAATGGTCATAAGAATAACATATCCCAAATAGATCTAGCCAAAAAGCCAACCATAAATACCTACACCAACGATTGGAAGGAAGACTTTTTGTCCCACCTTTCCTTTTAACATTTGAAGCCTTTAATAGGAATATTCACAACTGTTTGGTGGATTCTGGGGCATCTTCTAATGTGATTCCTATGGCCGTTTGTAATAAATTAGGCACTGTCCCTCTCAAGAGTGATAACCATGTAATACAGCTAGACTGGACCCAGGTTAAGGTCATGGGAGAACTCAAAGCTGTGATGATCAGGATAACGACACACCCTAATTTTGTGCAGGTGATTGACATCATTGTTGTGGATATCACTGAGGCATATGGGCTTTTGTTGAGTTGGGATTGGTCTGAGAATCTAAATGGATATTTCATTATAGACTGGGCACACCTTTGGCTACCCCTTAAAGGATACAAGAACATGATCACAATTGATAGGGAGAAATATCTGAAGCACACATTCACTGACCTAGAAATCCCAAACGAGCCAGCATCTACCAATTTCCCCATATTGGGCAATTATTCATGTGATTCCCACTTCGGGAACTTTTCTCCTCTCCTATCCAATGTTCCACTTACCCAAAACTCAAAAGTTATTTTTCAAGAGGAATCGTCGATACCAACAGAAGACTCTTTATTCTGTCACAACCCCACACTAGGACTTGCGAAAAAAGAAATCAGAGAGAAAAACATTGGTGATGGAAAAAAAAGAAGCAACTGTGGTCTGCAAATTTGGACCCTCCACTTTGATGGATATAAGTCACAAGAAGGGTCAAGAGCAGGGTGCATCCTCATCGATCAAAAGGGGAAACATCACTTCTTGTCCTATAGGTTAGAATTTGAATGTACCAATAACATTGCCAAGTATGAAGCTCTAGTTTAGTGGTTAAAGAAAGCCATGGATCTGAATGTCAAGGAACTAAAAGTTTTTGGAGGCTTTGAAATTGTTATTAGACAAGTAATAAATACTATACATTGCAATTCACCCCATCTCAAGAACTACCAACAGGAGGTGCATAGGCTAATAGAGCGTTTTGAGGCTTTTAATATCACTGCGGTCCCTAGGGAAAAGAATGTTCTTGCTGACTCCTTAGCCATAGCCGCTTCGAGGTTGTCGCCTTTAGAAGATTATGAGGCCTCTCGATTCACTCTGGAGCTTCTCTACAAACCATCAGTGACTAATAACATTTCTAATTGGAAAGTCTTTGAGGGAGATGAATAGATCATAAGTTTCTTGACTAACCAAGACAATTTCAAATATCTCACTATTGATGATGAAGAGTTCCAAGAGCAATCGACGAAAAACGAGCCTCGGACAAAACATTATGTGGATGAACTAAAGGCTCACATGATCCTGAAGGGGGTAGCTAATTTATAAAACCTGTTTTATCTAAAGGAATGATTCAAAGGACCTAAGAACACAAAGACCGATATCTCTTGTCCCCTCCATGAAACTGTAAGTATTGGAACCCCAGAAAACCCAAAGCTCATAAATATCATCAAATCTGTATCTAAAGAGGAAAGGAAAACCTACCTCAGATTGTTTAGACAATACTAGGATGTTTTGGCATGGTCCTAAAAGGATTTCAAAACCTGTGATACCCACGTTGTTCAACACACCATCCCGTTGAATACTGAAGTAAAACCTTTTTAGCAAAAGCTCCAAAAGTATCACCCTTCCCTTGAACCTCTCATGTATTAGGAATTAAGGAAGCTTCTAGATAAGAAGATATTTTTCAGGTTAGACATTCCGCCTGGGTGGAAAATCTTGTTCCAATAAGGAAAAAGTCGGGAGAAATCTAACTATGTATAGATTTTCGGAACCTCAACAAAGCTTCAGAAAAGGACAATTATCTGGTCCTGCTGATGGAACAACTCTTGCAAACCGTGTCGAGCTCGGAGGTTTTCTCCTTACTAGACGGTTTCCCAGGTTATAACCAAGTTTTGGTTTCAGAGGAAGACCATTTGAAAACCACTTTCCAAACCAAGTGGGGAACCTTCTCTTATAAACACATGCCTTTCGAGTTCATCAACGCAGGGGAAACCTTCCAAAGGGCCATGGACGTGGCCAGGGATGATTTTAAGGATGGAAATTTATTTTAAAACATAGAAACCTTGGCGAATCTTACTAATCCTTCATATGCCAACTATAAATGATTGACGATATTTTTTAAAAAATATTCAAATTTCTAAGGAGTTTATATAGTTTTTATAAAATTTTGGCGATTTTTAAGGTAAAATAATTTTATCCTATAGAATTTGGGCGAATTATTTTTAAAAATAAGAATATCGTTTTTGGAAAAACCATGGAAAATTAGCCCATGAGCGAAATTTAGCCCCTGAAATAATCCCTGGACGTGGCCTTTCATGGACTTATCAATAAATGTGTGGTAGTATATTTAGATGACATAATGGTATATTCGAAGAATAGAGAAGAACACATCCAACATTTAACTCAGATTTGCGAAAGGTGTTGGAGATACAGTGTATCCTTGAACCCTAAGAAAACTATGTTTGGTGTCAAAGAAGGCAAGTTTTTAGGTCACATCATCTCTCAATATGGGATTTGCATAGACCTTGAAAGGATTAAGGCCATAGGTCAACTTCCGCTACCCCATAACAAGAAGGCTATGCAATCATTTTTTGGGCAAATAAATTTTGTAAGGAAATTCACTCCCGATTTCTTTGAGATCATCAAACCCTTACAGAAAATGATCTGCAAGGATGTCGAATTTAAGTGGAATGATGAACGAAAATATGCTTTCAACAATATCAAAGCTACCATATCTCAGGCCCCGGTGCTGCAAGTCCCGATTTCAACAGGGATTTTTCCCTTTACACTTTTGCTTTAGACCAGTTGCTAGCTGCAGTGTTAACTCAGAATGATGATGACAACAATGAAGCCCCAGTATCATTTATGAGCACTAATATTCAAGGAGTTGAGCTCAACTATCCTACCATAGACAAGCAGGCCTACATGGTCTATAAGGCAGTAAAGCATTTCAGGTCTTACATCCTCAAGAATCACACTAAGGTGATTGTACCACACCCTGCAGTCCGATCGTTTTTCACCCAACAAGAAATGGGAGAAAGAAGAGGGAATTGGATGGCAATAGTCTAAGAATTTGATCTAGACATAAAATCTACCAAGCTAGTAAAAGGACAAGGTTTGTGCAAGCTCACAGTTGAAGCCCAGGATCAAGTAAATGAAGACTCTGGGTGGGAGAATGAAATAGCTCTATTGTGTGGAGAAGTAGCATACATCTCCCTAGGATGAGACTCCTGGTACAAGGACTTGGCTTACCTACTACATCACGGGACTTGTCCCGAAAACCTCAACCCCAGAGAAAGAAGAGCCCTTAAATTAAAATATGCACAATATTGTCTTATAAATTCGATGCTTTTCTGAATTAACTATGACAGGGTATTGTTGAGGTGCCTTGAATGTGAAGACACCAAAAAGGTGCTAAAGGAACTTCATGATGGCCCCGCCATAGGACATTTTGCTGGAAACACCACCGCGCATAAGATTCTGAGAGTCAGTTATTACTGGCCCACCTTGTTCAAAGACGGGCATACTTACACTAGAAACTATAAGACTTGTCAAATGAGTGCTGGAAAGGAGAAAAGGGTAGCAGTCCCACTTCATCCTGTGACTGTTTCAAGGCATTTTGAGTAGTGGGGGTTAGATATCATAGGAGAAATTACACCTATCTCTTCTAAACTACACAAGTACATTCTTACTACCACCGAATATTTCACAAAATGGGTGGAGGCCATCCCTCTGACTCATGCAAATGAGAAGGTAGTGATCCAATTTATGGAACAACAACTAATCAAAAGGTTTGGTCTCCCCTCTATTCTAGTATTTGATAATGCAGCTTACTTCTCCTCTATGCTATTGATAGATTTTGCTTTGGACAAAGGAATGATAATCAAGTACTCTGCAAATTATTACCCTCGGGGAAACGATGTGGCAGAGTCGACTAACAAAATTATAGTAAGGATATTAAAGAATACAGTTACAGATAACCAAAGAAATTGGCATAATAAACTTCATAATGCCCTATGGGCCGATAGGGTCAGACCCAAAGAAGCCATAGGAAAATCCCCGTACTTTCTGGTCTACGGGCAAGAAGCCATCCTCCCAAATGGGATCTATCTTCCATCTCTTCAATTGTCCCAAGATTCCAATAAGGAACCCTCATAGGCCATGCAACAAAGAATCAATACTCTACTCATGCTGGAAGAAGAGAGAGAGAAGGCTAAGTCAAAATCCCTAGCCCACCAATAGACAGTGAAACAATGGCTCGATAAGCATAAGGCCAAAGAAAAGAGTTTTGAGGTAGGAGACTTGGTACTAAAATGGGACAGAGTGAATGAACCAAAAGGGAAGAATTCTAAGTTTCATAACTTGTGGCTTGGACCTTTCCAGATCGCTGAAAATATAGGGGAAGGCACTTATCAATTGCAGAATTTGAAGGGGGAATCTGATGCCCTCCCAGTAAATGGTCAGGCCCTAAAACAATATTTCCAATAAATAATAATAATAATAATAATAATAAATAAATAAATAATTATAAACAAAAAAGGGGGATGACATGAGTCAGGGTTACTGGGAACGAACGAGTAATTGAGTTTAAAAACCCCACAGGCAGACCCCGAAGCATTAACTGGAGGATTTCAAATGCAAAGGTAAAAGGAGCTCCGATTTAAAACCAGTTGGGTCCTCCACCAGCTTCCGTATCAGCCGAATATGAAGGAAGAATAGAGATTCTTCTTTCGCTCAGTAAATCTCCATTTGTTGAGTTCTCAACACACCCTAAAAAGTCTCTGCCAAATTTTACTTTTTGGGTACCACTTAGTCTTTTGCTATTGTCTAATTCGGAACGATGTTGTTTTCTTTTATCATTGCTTTCTGCAATTTCTCCTTGATTCTATAAAATATTTCCCTGAACATTTAAAAACCATCATAACTTAAAGGGATTAACATTTGATTAAAAAAAAATCAACCACCAATTGGTTTCACCCGACGCATCCAAAATCCTACACCCGGAAGAATTAGAGATGAAAGAAAATTGTCCTCGAAAACTAAGGACACCGATCACCAATTTTCTTTGGCATCGTTAAAAGGGGAGTGGTTCTTTCATGATAAGCATTGCACAAGAAAGTTTCCAATGACTAATTTCATTTGGCATTGGTGAAACACGAAAGGAAGTAGTCATTTGTGGGGAAAGAAAGTAATTGCCAATGGCCGATCCCGTAANACGAATTTTCAAGAATCTAGCCCAAGGAAAAGGCTGTGACACATTCATCCCTGGTTACCAACCCCTGATATCTAATCGGCATCGGTGATTCCTAGTTTTGGTTAGGGAGCGCATAACTAAAAGAAGGTTACCACCTCTGTTGGCGCTCATGAGTCAAGTCACCAGTCTTTATCTACCACATGTCACGTCAGAACCATTCGACAAAAGTGATCGGTGTCGACGATTTTATTTTGTAAAAAAGAAAAAAAGGTATCAACGAAAATCCCGTAGCTCTGCACTGATCTTCGACTTCCCCATTTTGAAAATGACACGATGGGACATTTTAACTCTAAGATACGCTAGATACGATGCATTTAATCAATTGATTAATTCCAAGATTACACATTAGTTTCTAATTCATGTGCAAAGAAAAAATACCATTTTAGCCTATAGATACAGTGCACCTCCCTCCGTGCCTCCATCGTCAACCTACGTAAAATTGATTACAGAAAATTTGCGGTAAGTAGTTTTGAATTTCGTCCCATTACTTGTATTAACAACTTGATGCGATCAATAAGTTCTCTCTCTTTATATTATCCTGAATAATTAAGCCAGAGCATTCTGCATGCAAAGAAGTCTGGAACATCTAGAGGAGTGAGTTGAATGACCTGGAGAAGGCGTCCAAGGTATAGTGAGTATTAAGCAACAGAGTTTAGCAAGCATACAGGTATGTACTAGTCTGGTTTTGTTGATTCCACCTCGCATGTAAATTAGGATGTAATATTACTATGTATTCCAGCCCTAATTGAACGATTTCCGTTGCAATAATGATGCCTCCAAAGAAACCCACCACTAGGAAATCTCCTAAAGCCCCAAAGATGCAATAATCAAAAGTAGGAGAGGGATCTTCCCCGACCGTTACAAGAAAATTGGAATTCACTTCCAAGTCGGTGCCCATCATGAATACGATCACCAAAGAAGCCTTTGCTCAGCCCTCGGCCTTTGGGGACACAGAGGTGAACATTGGGACCAAGGAAATATGCTCACACTAGGAATACCTATTCAAGAAAATCAAGCATGAAGAATTACTAGAATATGCCCCACATAGTGATCCTGACACAAGGAAGATGGACGATGAGGTCTTCGTCAACATCTAGAAGGCTTACCTACACATGGTGGCAAGAAGGACTCTGGTTTTCCCTATCATTGAACTTTTGAAATGTCTCATTGATCACACTGATGCACAAAAGTGTGTAATTAATGATGATAATGGTCAAATCGTTGGGGTTTTCCTCCCAGTAGAAGTCCAAAATTATTACAAGCTCAGGGACCTGGATGAACATTTGAACATGGATTTCGTTGTGAAGTTTTATCAGAAGCATGAAACCAGCAAAATCATCATGTCCTAGTGGAGAGAAGATAAAAAATGCACCAACCGAAACTCTGACTGGTACCCGACGACCAACCTCAGACAACCTTATATTTATCTAACGGCTCTCCTTTTTCGGTTGCATGGAGAGAAAGATTGTTCCAAATTTTTGAAGGCATGCATGAATTTGGCTTATACTGTCACCATCTTAAGAATAAGCTTCAAATGGGGTGCTATCATCTCCATATAGCTTAGCACCTGCATTCTACAGGCTCAACAGCTGAAGGAAGGAGGAAATCCTGCCTTCTACATGGCATCTTATCTATTGAACGCCGTATGTGCAAGAAATGCCTTCGTCGGGATGAACCTGAGCTGGCATGCTTCTAAGCTCCCGGTCCATGTCTACTTCAACATCTTGTGGGAGAACATGTTTAAAATATCCTACTCTCTCATTTGCGACCAATTTATCACACCTATCCATTTTTTACTATTCAAGAAAGAGTGCCCATGGCTGTCTGATGTGGCCAAAAAAGTTATATCGAAAGTTGGTCACTGGTACCTTGATGAACGCAAAACCTGCATTAGGGTTTTCGGTGCCACCGGAGCACCACATTTGCTAGGGAAAATATTTTACCAAACTATATGTCCCCGACCGACTGGTGCTAGGAGAAATATGTTACAAAACAATCTTGCAGGGCTACAATGCCACTTTGGTGAAGGATAAAAAGAGGACATTCATACCCTATGGTTTTCATATCAGCTTCTACCAGGTTAATGACATTGCGCAATCCAAGCGAGAAGGATTATATCAATTGGAATTTTAGTTCCAGACATGACGTTTTCGCAAGCACGATCCCAAGGGTCTGGTCTCAAAACATGCATCACAAGTATCATCCTATTGGCCTTATGCCCATGACCAGTTTGAGGATGAAATTTTCATTGAAAATGCTCAAGAATGGGATGAGGTGGTGGCAAGAGTGGCTGACCCCAGAGAAACAAAGTTCAATGCCATGAGTTGGGGAGAGAAAACGATGTCCTTGGAGCAAGAAGTGTAAGAAATTCTTAGGACAAGGGAAGAAAGGGTAACATTTGAATTGGTCGGGATGATGGAAACTCTCTGGGAAGCCCCTGTATAGAACTATAATTTTCTTGAAGCTCCAGGTGCACCAGAAAGATGGATGCTCTTGATCCAACATGCTTAGAAAATGATGGATCTAGCATCGAATGATCTAACCCTCTTATCAAATGTTTCGACCAGTAACCCAGAAGAGAGCCCAGCAGGGATAGGAGGCTTTGAGCTCACATACCATGGTAACATCAATGAGTCGAATGATCCTGAATCAACATTTCCGCGAGCCAATTCATCGACAGGTGTGACAATTCAATTAGAGCTCAGTCGGGTGTAGGTCGAAACAAGTGCACCTAACCCTCTAACCGATTTCATAAATATATACAGTGATGATGAGAGCCCGGAGGCATCTCACGAAACCTCTGTGCATGTAGAAGAAGAAAAGGGAGCCGAGGAAAAAACACCTTTTGTTCCCGATGTTCAGAGTCGAGAGGACCCGCGAGAAGGAAAAGGAGATGAAAGTGACATAGACACATAAATGATTGATGCACCAGAGACCTGAGCAGGTAGTCCCAAGGAAAATTCAGAATTGGACGAGTCAAAAGAAATATCCCCGCAGAAGGACGTCGACGATGCCACGACTAGTATACAAGCAGGTATTGAGCTCCCTCCCGACACATTTATTCCACTTGATACTCAGGTCCTCGATAAACAACGGGAAGAAGTCGGGCCTTCAGAGAAAAATAAGGAGGTTCAAGAGTCTGATATTGAACAAATATATACCACCGACAGCCTAGGAAACATGCTCACATGGGGTGACCAATAGATACTAGAGCCAGTAGATGAGGTGGTAGACATTTATGCAATATCCTATGACCAAAAGAGGAAGGCCATCATGAAAAGGACTGCTAAGAAGATAAAGATTACTGTGGACTGTTCCATTTTGGTTACCATAGAGGAAAACTTGATCAACATAGCAGATGCTCTCACGTCTGAACAGATAGGTGTGGGAACAGACCTCTCTGATACTGCCCAGGATAGGACTAGGAGGGATGAAAGAGAACTAGCTGATACTCTGAAGGAACTGGAACACTTGCGCCATCTTGTTGAGTATTACAAAGGCACCACACAGACTGTGGCATATTTTAAGAGTGAGGTTTCAAGAGTTTACAATGAGTACAAGAAAGAAAGAAACTTGTTAACCAAAAATATAATTGAATTCCAGGAGGACACTCTCATGGCCCTCACAGCATGCAAGGAGATAAAATGATGGCATGAAAGAGCATTGCAAGCTGTGGAAAGACTCGAATACATTGAGGCAATCTAGCAGGGTTGAGAAAAGGAAGAACATGGCATTCAGTTGATAGGAAAAAGTAGCCTCGTCTACATGAAGAGATCCGCAAAATACTGGACTAAGATGTCTCGGGACCCACATCAAGAGATCTAAGAACAATATGCCAAGTGCCAGAAGCACTGGGATAAAATTAATAAAGTAATGAAAGATATCAAGCTCCCCGAGTTCGGCACCCCCAATGAGTTTATCAACATAAGAGACGTGATCAAGGTGTATTCCAAACAAGACTCCCTATGGACCGAAGAGTGCGCAAAGGTAGCCGATGCAAGGTCGGGACAGGTGCAACAATTTACAGAACACCTGATCAGAGCTAAAACCATGTTGCAACAACTAAATTTTACCTTGGTAAAGTACTGAGCACATGCAACAGACATCAGAGGGATATATGTGGCCCCAATGGAACAACACAGATTCCCATGGGCCCAGACTTGTGAAGAATTGTTCATCAATTAGTCTTAATAACAAAGGAGTCATCCTTTCAAAGAAATATCCTAGGTGGACTTATCAAGAAACTGTTATGAGAAAATGCCATGTGGAAAATTTTGTTTGGTTCAAACTCTACTTAGCTGTTAAACTTCGGTTAAGCTTGAGATTATAAATAAAGGCATCGTCCAATTAATAAGGGTCAATGGTTTGTTGTAAGAACTATTTTTTTCTTTCTGGCTATTAAGAATTATTTTGAGGTTGCTATGAATTTAGAAGTCCTTCGAGACCAAAGATGAAGTTATCTTTATCAAATGCATGCATGATTGAACTTGAAGAAGAATTATTTCCTATTCAGTTTTATGAGCATATGTAACAAGTAAGAGCTATCAAATATTTTGTCAAGTTAACTGGTGCAATTGTTTTGTTGTTCTTTTCTTTAAACATGAAGATGATGAATTGTTGTGCAAATTGTGAAACGAATGGTAGTGGTAGATGAATTATTTTTCTTACCATCTATCTTGTTTCATATGTGTTTTTCTGGTAGTTAGTAATCTCAGACAATGATTGGATGCTCACATGGTTAATGTATTATTACTAGGTTTGCAGTATAGAATTGTCGTCTGCATGTTTGAGCACTGGGTTATCCCTAGCTCAACCTCTCCTCGGTAGTTGAAACTTTATCCTGGTTTTTTTTATGTCAATTTGGTTTATACTGGCTTGCACTTCTCATATCATCCCCCACCCCAAGAGAAAATACATAAAAGAAAACAATCCCAACTGAAAGAAAATCCTTCACCAGAAAACACAAATCCCATCGATACCTTGGTTGGATCGCAAGATCTAGAGAACCATTCCATTTTAAATGATGCAGAGTCTAAATGGGCCTCGGTGGCGGGTTTGGTTCCTACTATTGAGTCAAGGGATTTTCCACCCATCAACAGATGCCCAAGATAGAAACCAAGGTGAAACAAGGAAAGAAGCATAACTTTTAGGCTTGTGATTATTTATCCAACTTTAACCTATGATCATTAATCAAATTCCAAATGTATTAAATATGAAACCTTATATGAAACAAGGAATAATGTACCTCATAATGTGTCAGGACACCATATCCCACTAAGATTTTTTGATTGAGTGTGATGAGCTATGTTGGCAAGGAAGAGGCATATGAGGGGCTATTGGGATAATATTTGTGGATATACTGATCATCATGATTATTGAGATCACTATCTACATTGCAATCCATGGGAAACCATCTCCTCTAGTTACCCCTAGGTGAGAGGGGGTAACATCTAGCTCTAACATGGGGACATTTGCTCACCATAGAGTGCATGAGATCCTTAACATCTCTGGTTGTCCAAGACCTACAAATTGCATCGATAAGAAACATCCTGCTACATTCTAATATGAAGACATTAGTATTACAAGGTAGGGTGATTTTATCCACCCTGGTTATGAAAATATAAAACCATGCGAGAAAGAAAAATTTTCCATTTTCATCAATATATCATTTTTATTTTTTATAATATAAATATTAAGCTAAGAGGATTGCATGAATAAGAAATGAAAATATCGATAAAATAAAAGAATGCAATAAATCAAGAACACAAGATGACCTATCTAGTCTACTTACCTTACTCTTCATGACAATATAGAAACTAGGTATAATCATAGAACCAATGAATCCATCCTAAACATTTCATCTAAGTCAAGAATCCTACCTTTGTGCTTAGTTATGAACCAAAAATATATATATCTCAAGGACAAAATAGCCATGAGTTGGGATAATCATTACATAGAAAAACATAAAATAAAACTCATGAGGGCGGGAAGGAAGGGAAAAACCATGCCAACATGTGTCACCACAAGGTTTCTCTATCCATATTTGAATAGGAATGTGATAAAATGAAATCTCAAAAGGATGTCTCAAAGGCTTCAAAGAATGTATATCTTGGCTTTCATCACTCCCTGGAGCTTGGGATGGAATGAATAGAAACCTGAAGAATGCCCGATAATTACTCAAGGGAAGGATACAAATATGGGATTTCAATGTTCTTCTTAAAGTCTCCAACCTCTATTTAAATTCTAAGAAAAACGATTTCTCCATATAAAATTTGGGGCAAGGAGCATGATTCCCAGTCACATTCTCAATGATATATCAAGATGAAGGAAAATAAAAAGGCTTGAAACTTTCTTCATGAAATTCCTATCCTGGGAAAATCATGGCCTTGTATTCATCAAAGTTAGAGCATACAGGTGGTTGAAAATATTATTCATATAATGAATCAAATTTCTCAAAATAATATGTATCAAACCTTATGGGAAATGGATGGAAGTTACCATGAGGATGGTCCAATGGGTCATGTTGATTTTTGTAGCTTCAAGCAGGTATTCACATGTTCCCTAGGTGTCGAGCATGTGGAAATAATCGTGGGAACCGCATTACACTCTTTGTTTGAATAAAAATGACATTGGAATGAAGTTGGGGCTTCATGGATTTTTTGGTGGGATTCGTGGGTTTGTGTTGGGGATTCACACCCACAAGAAAGTCTAATTTGATGTTGTCTTATGGAGGGGCTTCTATGTTCATACCTAAGACTTGTATATAAAGGAGAGAGGTAATCATGACATTTCATATTGTTTAGAGTGTGTGGATACATGATGAAGTTGACATAAGTGAGTCTACACTTGTGCCAAGGGGCATGGTGATTTTAGCAAAGAGAAATTCAACATTTGTGGAAAATATGGCCTAGGAGAGAGGAAGGATGCATGTGCGATGGAAGATGCATTTTTCATACATGTACATGGGTTGCAATGGGAACAATTGCATATGTATGTGGGTCACAAGAAGGTGAATCTTGTATGTACACAAGTTATAGGAAGGTGAATCGTGTATGTACACAAGTTGTAGGAAGGTGAATTGTGTATGTACACAGGTTGCAGTCGGCACAATCATGTATGTACAGATGTTTCCATAAGGTGAATTGTGTATGTCTGTACAAGAATTTATGGGAAGGAGTAGATCCGTACCTTTTGACGTCAGCAGTTATAGGTGATGACAACAGACCGTACAGGTGGTCTGCAACAAATTTGTGGGGAGAGGAATTTCTAGGGATTTGTTGAGGTTTGGTTCTTCTTATTTTTTGGGTTATTGGAGGAAAAGGTTGTCCTCATATTTTGGTGTAATTGTGACGGCTAAGAGGGCTAGTTTTACCCTCATAATTTCTGAATTTGACAATGTTACATAATATAAATTTTGTGTCTCTTGTGTATCATGATTCATATCTAATCTTATTTCTTCTACTACTATATTTTTCAATCAACAATTTCAGTGTAAAGTTGTTCAGTGATAACATCTAGGGTTTACTGTTAGATCACTATGAAGGAATTTTTAGATCTGAAATTAGTCACATAGAGTTATATGTGAAAATTGACATGGTATCAGAGTTTGGCATTTGAAGAGAAGGGAATCATTTTTTAGACACATAGCTGCTACAATTGGTTGCATATCTCTTGTTTCTATTCTAGGTAGGTCACAGGTGACAACTCTCAGAAGAAGTTGTAGCAGTGTTGAGGAGTTAACTCTGAGAGGGAGATACATTGATAGTTGTAGGTGGAAACATGTTATATGGTATATAGTTTGAGACATGGAAAAGACCATATGGACGAGGATTTCTAGACTATTGCAGCTCGATCGTGTGGCAGGTTGGGATTTATATTGGATTGGCGAAGAGCCCAGATCACAACAGTATGTTATGTGGCATATTTCCAACCCTGTGAATGGATTTTTCAGTGAATTTTCATGGTGAGTTGTGATGGGGTGTGCTTTGGCACAGATGAGATGGCTTCATCTGTATGTTAGGTTGATGAGATAGAGTCTTCATTGAATCAGAGAGTTGCACGTTGTTGAGGTACGACAATGTATGGGGAATTTGACCTAGGAGGATGAGGACACTTGTAGATGTTATAGAATAATCCTAAATTCCCTTGGTGTATTACTTGTCTTATGCACCTAGACCTTGGTTAATGCATCGCAATGCATTTTTCCTTGATTTTACCTTCTAGAGAGGGTAGGAGACCATTTCCTTGTTTTTAGGGAATTTTTCTTTAAATTTAGGGATATGTCCCCTATGACATGGAGTTAATATTGAGTTATTTAATTAGAACTCCACTTAGTGACTCCATTCCAACCTCTGTGAAAATTTTAAAAACATAAAGGAAGGAGAGCACACTTCCTCCTTAAATCAAGGAAATTGTCCCTTGATTTTTGGGATTTATCCCCTTTCTTTAGTAAACTTGTTTTATTTAGCTAATTAGTTATGGATAATATTTATTTAGCTAATCAATTATGGATAAGCACACTTTTTATACTATCATACTCATGTTAGGTGTGGGTTATCTATTTTATATGTTTAGGCATGTGCTTTAGCTATTTTTTCACTTCTTTTGTAATTTTAGTGGTAGTTGTTATTATTAGTGACAAGATCAATTCCTCTCTATATATTGAATTGATATCATTTTAATTTTGAATATATTGTGAATACATTCATTCTTGTGGAGTAAATTCTTCTCTAGATCTCTCTTCTTTGTTGACTTTCAAATTCATTGGATTAGTATTATTTTTCTCATCAAATTCTAGATCTCTCGGGTCTCATAATTTTACATGGTATCAAAGCGTCATGGAATCTAAGGGAGAGGTATACTAGTTTTATTTGGAGGTGAAATATAATCAAAGGAGGAAGACATAATAAATGGATCAACACCTTCATCCCAAGAATGTTTTCCTAACTCCATTCAACTACTTTGAATGGAAATCTAAGATCAACATTACTCTCTGAAGCAAAGGTCTCTACCGGATAACAATGGGTACAAAAGTTGAGCTAAAGGATGTTGTGGAGAAGGAAAAGTATTTAAATCGAATGGATGAATCTTTTGGGATGATATGTCTCTCCATATCAAGACACTTGATGTTCCATGTCGACACCATGTGGTATACCTAGGGAGGTATTATGGGGTACCTAGGGAGGTACCCAATGGGAATGTAGTTATGTGTTATTAGTGGAAGTCATTTAATATATGGGAATGTGGTCATTGAATGTAAGGTGGACTAGGTCCACTATATTAAGAAAGGCCCACTATGGTAGTTAGATGTAATTAATGTGAGAAGGATCTCTAGAAGGTTCCTAGGAGATAGGAAGAGCTATATAAAGAAGTGTAAGCAATGTAATGAAACATAGTGAAGAATATTGTGATTGTACAAGCAAGGATTGCTTGAGGAGTTTTATCATTCCATAAGGATTAATATATGGTGTTACCCTACCTCAAGGGTTTTGGATATTTCTTGTGTTCATTGTTATGGTGAATGGTTTATGGTTTATTCTTGGTTATTTCTGAAGTATATTTGCAGATCTATTCAGGTTCTTAACAATTGGTATCAGAGCACTTTCCTTGGCCAAATAAGGGAAGATTTGTTTTCTCTTTTTGCAGAATTTTTTTTTTAGGGAAGAAAAAGAGGGCGGCGCACTTCAGGTTCATATATAAAGTTTTATGAGATGAATTTGTCAAAAAAAATTGGATATTTGAATTCCTCTCGGAAAAATACCCAATTGCAAAAAAAAAAATCAGCCGAAACGGAGTTCGGGTAGTAAAGTTATGAGCATTTTAAATTCAGCATTTTTTCAGGGTTTTTTCGGAAAAAGCCGCAATTTTTTGCCGTAACTTATTGTTCTATTTTTTGGGTTTTTTCATATAAAGATGTATTTTACAGGGAAATGTGATGGCCCTAGTATTGAATCATTCATTAAAGAAAGAAAATTAGTATGGGGAGATACTTGGCCCCATTGGGTAGCTCTCAAATTGCAAGGTGATGCTGCCATTTGGTGGAAATCGCTTGATTATGAGGAGATGATGAGACTTTCCAATGTAGAATTTGAAAAAATATTGTTAGACAAGTGGTCTCATGGAGAAAATAAGGATAAAGAGAGAACCAAGAGTTTATTTTCATGTGAAAAATCTATATTACAGGTTCATGGCTGTATTCATAAACAAAATCTTGTTGTTTCTATTAACCCTAGTTGCATGAATAATTTTATCAATGTTCAGTTGGTTAATATATTGCAAGTTCCAATAAAAAATATTCAAAGCACACATGTTGAGGGTGAAAATGTTCAAATTTTTAAAGATTTGAAGATTACCATGGATAAATATGTGTTGCATTAAGATTTTTATGCTATGGATATGGATGAAGTGGATATTGTTTTGGGATATCCTTGGATCGAATCAGTGGGTACCATTAATATTAATGTGCAAAAGAAGTTTTTAAAGTTGTGGTACAAGAAAAAGAAAATCACATTGCAGGATGTGTCTCTTAGTAAGAAAGATGTACCCATGGAGGCTATCACAAAAGTTATTGTCCAGTCTGAAGTTGAACCAGAGGCAGAGTCTACAAAAAGGAGATGAAGCAAAACTACAAGAATGACATAATCAGGAAGCTAAGGAGGTCATTGACTCAAAGGCACAAAGTGTTGCAGATTTGAAGAAAAAAGAACAAATTCCTACAGTTGTTGTATATCGCCATCCACATCATATAGAGATGCAAAAGTCATCAAGGCAAGGGCATGTGCATGAACACATTTATGCACCAGCAGGGCA
>JASDQU010308374.1:66522-80553 GCA_032191745.1 Picea mariana | reverse complement strand
CCTGTGAACATTGCTATCTGAATCAAGTGCTATTTCTGTTCAAGTGCTATTTCTGTTGCTATTTCATATATCGTTTTTGTGTATTGAGAAGATTATGCTGGATATTTTACTGTTATTCTGTTATTTCTAGCATTTCGTTTCTGTTCTGCATATTTTATATATCTGGTATCTTGCAGTATGAAAAGGGTGTTTGTACTCTTCTCGTCGCTGTGTGAGCAAAAAGTGAGTACTTACATGCCTAGTTGGGCTCTGCTAGTCATGACAGTTGTATGGTAAAAAGTTAGAAAGAAAACAACAAAGATATTAACAAGAATTAAACAAAAACTAAATGAAACTATGAGCATAGGAACAAAAATAAAAACAAATGAAAATGGACCAATATCACCAATATATAAGCTGGTCTGATTGATGAAATCCAAAGATACACAATGGAGAAAGAGGACTTGGGTCCCTTCCCTCTCCAATGGAAGGCTCTTGAGGGCCTCAACTGATTGCTCTCCTTACAATGGAAGATGAAAATATGGGTGAAATAACTCCAAGCTTATCCACTCTAGTGAGAGATGGAAAGCCTATGAAATGATGTTGATTATGTCTATTGCCAAAGAATGAGTCTCTAGCAATCTCAACAGCATAACAATACAAAGAATTCCTTGAAGAAATGGTGGTCATTCATGGATTTTTATAGCCAAGCATTGGGTTATTATGCAACCTCTTTTGAATGTGAAGAGGGGCTCTTTAGGGCACAATTAGGTCTTTGACCAGCCCCCCCACGTGGATTGAGCTCTGATTTGGTGTCAAATCGACTTGGGAGCCGATCCATTAGTGGTTGGGAGGCCGACCAGTTCCATAAATGCGTTGTTTGGCAGGCACGCAGGTTTTACACCCCACAGCCGCGCATATGCGCTCCAGATACGAAGATGTTGTGCGCGCGCGCCCAGTGGGTGCAAAGCGCCTTGTAATTTTTTGGCCATTTTGTATAGTTTTGGCCCTTTTGTTGTGCTGTGGAATTAACCTTGTGCCATGAATGACTGTTTTTCTGTGTTGACGATGCAGAGTTCTTGTTTCCCTGTGCGGACGAAATTTCAGTGATAACAAAGGGCTTAAAAGAAGACCCATTTAAGGAACGTTCTTTTGGACCAATTTAACGAGTGTGAAGAAAGAAGGTCACTCGGCAATCTTTTCATCTTTAAGGAGTCTGAAAAGGGCTTAAAGAAGACTCCATAATGGTTACTTTTCTAAGTTAATCTGGACGAGATTGAAAAGCATAAATGTAGTCTCGTCGGATGTTGCTTTCAGATCTCAAAGTGAGCTTGAAAAAAAACAATGTTAGCTCATGATAGAATCTTTGTGGGTCGATGCCTGGCATCTCCTCAGGGGAGTTGTATGCTCCAACGAAAACATTGTCTATGATGCCAGGGCTTCTAGAGATATTGATAGGTATCATTTCAACAACGGTTTCCATATTACCCTCAGCATAGATCTTGTGTGTAGCTAAGGGATTAGTATGACAAGACCTATCTCCAGTCATAGTCACAGTGAATTCTCCTGCTTTGATTCGGCTTAACTTTGGGAGGAAATATGATCTGTGATGAATATCCTTCCAAGGTTTGTCTGGATGAGTCATTGCTTCGATTACTACTTCGTCAGAAGGCAAGACTAAGTCTAACGAATCGACGTTAGCGAGAGAACCCTGAGCCCAAATAGGCTCTAGAAGTGGATCTAACTCTTGTGCAGGAGTCGGATCAGGGTTAGCTGAAGCTTGTTGGACTAAACAGTATGATAAATCAGTGGCAGATAGGGGCATGGACATGCTTGGGTGCCCTATCTCATCCATCGTGGCTGATGGGGAAGGAAGAATCCAAGGATCCTCAAAGCAAGTCGTGCGGAATGATGAAACTTGAAAAATCTCAACCTTATGGTGATTAGATATAAATTTGATATCGTCCTGAGGAGGTGGGTAATCGAAGGTACCCATCAAGGATGGGCACAAACCAACTCCTACGTTAATGACACCTAGTTGAGGATTATCAATCATGGGGACCGTGGATGTCCCCAAAGCTAGGTCAGGTCTGGAGAAAGACAATTGATCGATGGTCACTATCCAACCCTCATGTAGAAACAACAAGACTTGGAAAAATGTAGCAACCACAGCTTTCATAGCATAAGTCCAACTCCATCCTAACAAGAGGTTATAGTCGAGGGGAGCATCGACTACCTCTACTTCGGCACACACGGTTTTCCCTCCTAACTGCACAGGGAAAGAAGGAACGATGCCATGTGGTCGGAATGAACGACCATCGAAAGCAGTGAGGAGAGTAGGTGATGGAGACAAAACGGGCTGGCCAATGGCCTTCCAGCATGCTAACAACATAACACATGTTGAGGCACCCTCGTTGACCATCGTGCGGAAGATATTTCGAGTAAAATTTTTCGTGGGATGAGCCACTACTATCTGAAATGCTACATGGTTAGGCAGATGAGGTTTTAAGTCGGTTGTATCTAACATGATGGTGCCTAGATTAGAAGACTCAGTAGAGCCCAAAGCCGTTAACAAGGCTTTCCTCTGAGTAGGTCAGCTTTGGAGAACCTCCAAAGAAGACATCGCACAAGGGGTTTGTGATAAATCCTCCACCACAGAGTAATTCTGGGCTGCCCTTGCATTTGGGTTGTGAGAGTATTTTTTAAATGCACCCTTTGGAATGTGTGTTATTGTTTCTCCCAACGTCTTCTCAATCTGTAGAGGAAGAGATGGGAGATCAGCTTCTTTACCCTTCTCAAAAGCGCTTGGTTTACTATAGTCGTGCGCTCTAGTTGATATGAAAGCATCACCCCTAACCATATATACGTTCGCGGATGAGGGATTGTTTGGAGGCAGGCAGGTTTCTTGGCTTGCCCCTTCTGTGCTTGTAGAGGCTTGAGTTAGATTTTTCCCACGTTGAAAGGGATTAGTCAACATTGTTTGTTGTTGCTGTGTAACAAAATTTTTAGCCTCTGCAAGTCGAGGACAAAGATGCGTCAGGTGGTCTTCTGTGCACAAGTTACACAGATACCTCTCCTTCTGTTTTTTGTGTTGTCCCCACCAGCATTATCAGTGGGATTTTTATCCCCCTTACCCTTCTTTCGTTGTTTTTTCTTCCCTTCAAGCTGTTGGGTGGCCTTTGGGTTAGTCGACTGCACGGTGTGTACTTTCAACGTTTAGGTAGGGGGAGCATCCAAAGCAGTAGTTTGGATGGCCGCTGTGTGTTGTATGGATAATTGTTGCAACTATTTTGTCAATTGCTCAGCGGGCTTGGTTTGTGTTGAACCAACAATACCATCGGCATGTGGTCCATCTCTCTGTCTAGTTTTATCTAGTATCGAACGTGGCGCATCTGGAAAGATGTTGTATAATAAACCAGACTGAGAATAGATGAGCTCAAATTGTTGAGCCCTCATGATGGCATCTTCTTCGGACAAAACTATGGATGCCGCGACATCTTTGGATAACTGTGGAACCAAAGACTTAAGGAACCACTCAATCAGGAATGCCGGTGGGACTGGTACCTTGATTAAACTCTTCCGGCGTCTCCATTCTCAGATATGATCAGAGATATGGTATGTTGTTGTCTGTTCAAAATTGGCAAGCAACTCTGTGCCAACGTCATATCTCATAGGTAACTGGAAATGGTTAAGGAAGGCCATCGCCAGTTCGCCAAAAGAAGAGTATCTTGAGTGATTGAGCTCGATTTACCATTTTACAGCACTCCCAATAAGAGTACGTTGAAACAATCGCAACTGTACGGAGTCATCATTCAATGAGTTAGATGAGCACCAAAGATTAAAGGTAGTCACATGATCACCTGGATATTCATTAGGATTGGCCTCGAACTTTGGAATGTCTGAAGGCAACTTCGTCGGCATAGGAGGCCAACGTGGATCGTGACAAATAGGATCATTCAACAACCTTGTCAAATCTAGCAAGTGTAAAGTCGCCAGGAATGGTAGTTTGGGTTGCTGCTGATAACCTGAGAAAAACGGTCCCGGAGTTTGACTGGCACCAAGTTGCCAGGAAAATTTTGGGTGCTGGCACGGATTCTGGTAGAAACCATGGCCCTGACTAGCGTAAGGATTTTGCATTTGTGGAGACATCATCGGTTGATTTCCCAAAAATGACATAGAGTGTTGGGCATGCATTGTATTCGAAGGAATTTGGGAAGGATTACCCCTGTCGGTCCTGCAGGGAGAGGCATAGTAGTATGTCTAGGGTTCCATTGACTGTTAAAACAATTACCCTAGAACGACATTCCAGAGGAGGGAACCAATCCTTGTCCTGAATTCCAAGGTCCTGCTATGTGTGCCCCCTGTGCAGGAATAGTACCTTGCGCAAGAATAGATTGTCCAAAAATGGGGTTGCCCCCAGTCAGGAAAGCGGCTGACGAGAAATTGTTATTACCAAACGTTTCGTTCCAAGAAATCGGTGTCGAACCTATTAGCATACTGTGCGAAGGTGGTCCCTGACTCCCTGCTCCAAATAAACTATTGTGTGTAGGTTGCCCGGCGGATGGCTGATGTGGACCACCAAGTGAAGGGGATGAAGGAGGGATATGACCTCCTGCGTAAGGAAAAGCATTAAAAGGGACAGGAGTGCCCCCAAGGTGACCTTGCAGAGGAGTGCTAGAGCTCCTGCACCCAAACCCAAAGTCTGTAAAGTGGAGTAGGTTAGTACAAGACTTGTACCTAAACTAGGCATACCGTATGAGAATGGAGGGCTTGTTGCACTAGGATTGAAGGGGGTTGTGGCAGCCACCATAGACGGGTTCAGTCCACTGTGAGATGTAGTTGCGGCTGAGACCATGGTGGCTTGGACCGACGACGGTAGGTTAGGAGATGACTCTCCTGTGGTGGAAACTGTGGTGGGAATTGATGAATTCCCAGAAGGAGTAACAACATTTGTTTCCATTGCTGTGTGAGGCACTATCTGGCGTTCGTGAAATTGGATTGGTACAATAAACGGTGCCAAGATATCAGTGGTTGGGGTTTCAACTGAGCCAAGATCAGTTTCTTCAAGGTCCAAAACGGTTGATTCCTCTGGGAGTTGTTCGGGCACAAAGGTTTGTAACCCGAATGCTTCAAAATACCCTTGTTGGTCTAGCTTCCGCCTTAATGGTGGCGGGGGTGGCTCCAGTGTAACCGGTGGCAGGCGAAGAAGCCTTCGTGACTGGCGGAGATCAGAATCCTCCACTATGTGAGAAGATCCAAGACACGCTAAGGTATTCTAAATGTTCAAAATTAACACATGCTAAAAAGAAGCCCCTAACAGATAAGACAAGCAATCACTAAACTATTTGGAAGAATAGTTACAACAACCAACACTAGAGCAACTTACCGGTGCAAGTGCAACTCGAACACAGAAGCACCCTCTGGGTATACTCTACAAATTGTGGCCCAATGTCTATCCTAGGTACCGCAGTATACCCCCGCAGTCACCTGTGTATGTCCCTATAAAGATGGGTAACTAGGTTGCTAAAACGCGAACAGTCACGAGACAGGTACAGTCGAAAGTCGGGTAGACCACAGTGAGCATGGTATCGAGCCCGAAACCTATCAAGGGTATCGAGATAAAATGTTCCAAAAGACAACTGAGGACCTCGAACAAAATCGAGACCCACGAAGCCCCGTGGAAAATGCAAACGACGGAATCCCAAAACAAGCCCTCTATATGTGTTCTCCACTACGATAGGTCCAACTTTGGAGGGGTTATCTCCGCTACCTTTTCGCACGCAACCTCATGTTTATCCCCTATGTTAAAGGGAGATACTGGATAACTTCCACGAAATTGGACTTATACACTCCCTATCTCAAACTCCAATGTTTGGTTTTGAATGGCCTTTAAGAGTTTCCTCTCCAACCTAATCCAAGGCCTTAGTCCTGAACTAGTTTGTGAACCCTACAAACATAAAATTCTAGTAGATTTTAAAATTAGCATTGCTTTTATGGCTTTGTCTTACATCAAGGGGTATGAGGGTGAAATTGATGATGTGTAAAAAATGAAAGCAAAAACAAATGAAAAAGATGGAAACAAAAAAACTTTTACTGAATGTAAAATTTCAACAACTTTTCTCAAAGAAAGATTTTTAATTTTTCTAAGATTTTGGACAGCAAACTCAAAGGAATTTCACTCAACTACGAGCTACTTATGATCTAAGTGAACTAAAAAAACTGACGAAATAAAGGACTTCTCCCTAGCTAATGATGCAGAAACACACTCTTCAACCAAAGAAGAAAATGAAAAGAGATTTTTTTTATTTATTTTTTTATTTAAGTGCTAGTAAAGCAAGAAAGGGAAAATACCGACAAGCAAAAAACCAAAAAAAACAATTTTGGCTTAAAGCACAGATCGCAAAGAATCAAATTAAAGAATCACACAATGACTCTCACGCTTGTCTAAAAACCATAAAATATATATATATATATATATATATATATATATATATATATATATATTCCTGTCAACTATTAACTGAGAAAAAGAAGGCTAAGGGTAAGATGAATCCTAGACTACTAACTGTTCAAACATAAATTCAAACACCTGAGAGGAATACTTCTTATCAAAGGAGGGGATGACTACCCCACCCTGAACAAAAAGTAGCCTGTACAAGGACGTGACTGTCACTTAAATAACATGCGTGCAAATGTGTGCTGAACAGAGACAGAGGGCATGTACACGCGGGCTGACCTTGTACAGGCCGCGTGTATATCTAAACTCTAAGGAAAAATATGAAAACAGACAGACCAGACCAGGAAGAGGCCTCTGGTATTGATAACGAGGATCCCTTGAAGGCTTGGATGCTCTTTCTAACAGAAAAACAAATAATGCAAGGAAAAACAATAAGGCATAAAACAATCTGAGATAGGACCGTTAGCAAACAGGACTCAAACAGAATTCCAGAAAACCCCCTGAGAATGTGTGATTTTGACAGGGAAGAGGAGGATTGTCTCTAAGGTCCTCTAAACTCCTACACGCTACTGCTATCTCTACAGCTAGCGTTCACACGTGGGCTATAATAGGATAGGGTGCGGGTACACGCGTTCAGGCCATATGCAGGCCACGTGTACCTATGTGTGTCCCGAAAAACATAGTCAAGCAGAAGTCAGGGAAAGCTGGTATGGAAAACCAGACTCCCTACTAGCTCAGACCTTATAGAAATGAAATAAAAAGACAGGCAAAGAAAAAATAGAAAACCTACTATTTGAACTACCCAAAAACTTAAACAAAAATTCCAGGAACCCTAAAGAGTATTCTCCCCAGTATGGTCACCAATTCTGTTGTTGGGAAAAACACCCTACAAACTAGCAAAATGGAGTTCAGACTTTGCATGCAGATTTGACCGAATAGAAACTACCTTCTACCTACATCCCTAGATTTAAATCCCCTTTTCTCAGTAAATGCATGGAAAGGATCACCTACCTTATTACAAGCATTTGATGTCGATCCTCCGTTGTGCTTGATTACTTATTTGTGCTGCTCCTTCCAAAGATGACCTGCACTCAAGAAAAACAACAACTATGCATGCATGCTACTTCTATACTCAAGGGTTAGAAATCAAACATAAACAAATCAAACCATAGACAGTTCATGAATTGGGATGGGAAAAGCATTCTTTTTATTACTTAAAGTGAGTTAACTTACAAAAGTTGAGACCAGCCACTGCTCCTTGAACCTGATCCTGGGCTCCTCTTCTTCTGTCCTTCAACTGCTTTGCATTAAATCTCCTTTGGCATGAGGAAAGGCTAAAGGGTTGGGACAATGGAATACATAAATGGGCAGAGTTTCTTCGCTATATTTTTTCCTCCTCCAAATGGTACCCCTACCCCTTCTTTTATAGGCTAGAAGGAGCTAGGGTTTTGGATGAACCCTCGGCCATGCATGGCCAGGAGTTTCAGTTAACTCACCCATAGTTTTTTGTTCCGTCGGAAACTTTCCTTTTTTCGTGCTTTTGCAGGTACACGTGGGCTGTTGTGAGTCCGCCAGCGTGTACATGTGTGCAGTAATGGGTTAGGGCATGTGCGCTTTACACAAGAGTATTTTCAAAGAGTTGTTTAGCAGAGTTTTGGCAAAGAAGGGAAATGAGTTGGCCTAATGTAAGGTAAGCATATGTGGAGAAATTTAGGGTTATAATAGATGCCCCGTAATGTGTGAGGTCAGAAGAGGATCTGATGGTTGAAATACATTACCAATCTTTACTGATGTGCCGAACGATTGAGCCCAAGGATCAGGAACTAGGAGGTGCCATCTGCAAAAATGACAAATGCCTCACCGAGGTGGGCATACCCATGCTTGGGATAAAATAGAACCATGGCTACCAATCAAATACACTGTAGATCCATGTTAAATAACTATAAAGAGTAGTCGTGAACAATACACAGCAGAGCTATATCTCGAAATCAGAAAGATATACATGTAGAGTATCCATCTTCCAGAAGCTGATTCGGCCTGACGGGTAGAGATGAGATCTTCAGAGCTCGAGAAACAATTTCAAAATCTTCAAAACTCAGGTAGGAGTGTAATATGAGTGTACGACTGCACTACCCAGAGGTCTTCGATGGTTTTTTGACCATTGACATGATAATCTTGATGATTAGACTGAAGGCTTCAGTGATTTCGAACAAGGACTTGATTGGACATTCAGGATGGTTGGGTATGCGAACAAGAGACATATTGCAGAGGGGCCAACTCAGGCTTAGTGACAAAATTCCCTTGGACAACAGCACGACAAGTGATGCAACTCAGGTAGCACATATGTTAATCATAAGTCTACGAAGTAGGAGGCAACACAAACTCTCCATATGTTTGAAAGAATAACCAAACAGTGGAGGACACAACTCTATATAGCGAGAAAATATTCCTAAGGTCATACTACATCCCATAGTCTGATGAACAAATGGATAGATGTGCTTTATCCAAAGGCAACTCATTATATTGCCAATAAAGAAAATACTTTTCCCATTCTCTTGTTGGGGTATATTTGATTTTTTTTTGTTCTTTTCGATAATTTTGGAAAAAGAATAAAGGAATATTACGTTACAATGGAGGAACGAGTATTACAAACATACAAGCTCAAGACACAAGGACAAGACTGATGTTCTGGTAAAATGATACTCGGGAAAAATCCTCCAGTGGCCAAAGGTGTTAAGACGCAGAAGCAAACTGTCACAAGGTTAGTAGATAAGGTATGAAAATGTGGTTGATAAAACACACAATGGTAACATCCTTCGATGTAAGTTTAACGAGCCCAAAGAAGGTAAGCTCGGTGGTTTTTAGTATTTAGAGAGTCTGAAAAAACATAAAAGGAGACTCCATTGGGGTACCTTTTTCAAAGATAGTCTAGTCAGTTCGAAAAAGGGATAAACTAGCACCGATTAGACGTCGATTCAAAACCATTTTAACGAGTGTGACAAGGACAAGATCACTCGGCTACTTTTTCACTTTTAAAGAGTCTGAAAAAATCTTAACTATGGACTCCGTCAGGAATATTCTTCTGGACCAATTTAACGAGTGTGAAATAATAAGGTCACTCGACGATCTTTTCAATTTTAGGGAGTTTGAAAAGAGCTTAACTATGGGCTCCATGGGAGTTTCTTTTTCATAAGTTTAGTCCCTCAGGCCCAAAAAAGGGATAAAAATACCCAAGAGTACTCTTCTAAAGAACGAAAGTTCTATAGAGTATACCTTTGTTCGTACAATTGAGCGTCTAGAGCGAAAAAGAGGTAAACTACCACTGGACAGACGTGACTTCAAATTTCAGTTTAACGAGCATGAAAGGCCACAAGATTGCTCGACAATCTTTTCATGTTTAAAGGGTCTAAAAAGGGCTTAAAAGAAGACCCGTTTAAGGAAGGTTCTTCTAGACCAATTTAACGAGTGTGAAGAAACAAGGTCACTCGACAATCTTTTCATCTTTAAGGAGTCTGAAAATGGCTTAAAGAGGACTCCATAATGGTTACTTTTCTCAATTAATCTGGACAAGATCGAAAAGCATAAATGCAGTCTTGCCGGATGTTGCTTTTGGATCTCAAACCGAGCTTCAAAAATAACAAAGTTAGGTCATGATAGAGTCTTTGTGGGTCGATGCCTGGCATCTCCTCGGGGGAGTTGTATGATCCAATGAAAACATTGTCTATGACGCCAGAGGTTCTGGAGATATTGATAGGTATCGTTTCAGCAATGGTTTCCATATTACCCTCAGCATAGATCTTGTGTGTAGCTAAGGGATTAGTATGACAAGACCTATCTCCAGTCATAGTCACAGTGAATTCTCCTGCTTTGATTCAGCATAACTTTGGGAGGAAATATGATTTGTGATGAAGATACTCCCAAGGTTTTTCTGGATGAGACATTGCTTCAATTAGTGCTTCGTCAGAAGGAAAGACTAAGTCTAACGAATCGACATTAGCGAGAGAACCCTGAGACCAAATAGGCTCTAGAAGTGGATCTAACTCTTGTGCAGGAGTCGGATCAGGGTTAACTGAAGCTTGTTGGACTAAACAGTACGCTACCTCAGCGACAGACAAGGGCATGGACATGCCTAGGTTCCCTGTCTCATCCATCGTGGCTGATAGGGAATGAAGAATCTAAGGATCCTCAAAGTAAGTCATGCAGAACAACGAAACTTGAAAAATCTCAACCTTATGGTGATTAGATATAAATTTTATATCGTCCTGAGGAGGTGGGTAATCGAAGGTACCCATCAAGGATGGGCACAAACCAACTCCTACGTTAACGACACCTAGTTGAAGATTATCAATCATGGGGACCGTGGATGCCCCCAAAGCTGGGTCAGGTCTGGAGAAAGACAATTGATTGATGGTCACTATCCGACACTTGTGTAGAAACAACAAGACTCAGAAAACTGTAGCAACCACAGCTTGCATAGCATAAGTCCAACTCTGTCCTAACAAGAGGTTATAGTTGAGGGGAGTATCGACTACCTCTACTTCGACACACATGGTTTTCCATCCTAACTGCACAAGGAAAGAAGGAACGATGCCATGTGGTCATAATGAATGACCGTTGAAAGCAGTGAGGAGAGTAGGTGATGGAGACAAAACAGGCTAGCCAATGGCCTTCCAGCATGCTAACAACATAATGCATGTCGAGGTGCCCTTTTTTACCACTGTGCGGAAGATATTCCGAGTAAAAATTTTCGTGGGATGAGCCACTACTATCTGAAATGCTACGTAGTAAGGCAGATGAGGTTTTAAGTCAATTGTATCTAACATGATGGTGCCCGGATTACAAGTCTCAGTAGAGCCCAAAGAGGTTAACAAGGCTTTCCTCTGAGCAGGACAGCTTTGGAGAACCTCCAAAGAAGACATCGCACAAGGAGTTTGTGATAAATCCTCCACCACAGAGTAATTTTGGGTGGCCCTTGCATTTGGGTTGTGAGAAGCTTTTTTAAATGCACCCTTTGGAATGTGTGTCATTGTTTCTCCCAACATCTTCTCAATTTGTAGAGGAAGAGATGGGAGATCAGCTTCTTTACCTTTCTCAGAAGCGCTTGGTTTACTATAGTCGTGCACTCTAGTTGATATGGAAGCATCACCCCTAACCATATATACGTTCGCGGATGAGGGATTGCTTGGAGGCGGGAATGTTTCTTGGCTGCCCCCTTCTGTGCTTGTAGAGGCTTGAGTTATATTTTTCCCATGTTTAAAGGGATTAGTCAACACTGCTTGTTGTTGTTGTGTAACAAACTTTTGAGCCTCTGTAAGTCAAGGACAAAGATGGGTCGGGTGATCTTCTAGGCACAAGTTGCACAGATACCTCGCCTTCCTCTTTTCCATGTTGTCCCCGCCAACATTATCAGTGGGATTTCTATCCCCCTTACCTTTCTTTCCTTGTTTTTTCTTCCCCTCAAGCTATTGGGTGGCCTTTGGGTTAGTCGACTGCATGGTGTGTACTTCCGACGTTTGGATAGGGGGAGCATCCAAAGCAGTAGTTTGGATGGCCACTGTGTGTTGTATGGATAATTGTTGCATCTATTTTTTCAATTTCTCAACGGGCTTGGTTTGTACTGAACCAACAATACCATCGGCATGTGGTCTAGCTCGTTGTCTAGTTTTATCCAGTATCGAACGTGGCGCATCTGGCAAGATGTTGTATAATAAACCAGACTGAGAATAGATGAGCTCAAATTGTTGAGCCCTCATGATGGCATCTTCTTCGGACAAAAATCCGGATGTCGCGACGTCCTTGGATAAATGTGGAACCAAAGACTTAAGGAACCACTCAATCAGGAATGCTGGTGAGACTGGTACCTTGATTAAACTCTTTCAGTGTCTCCATTCATAGATATGATCACAGATATGGTCCGCTCTTGTCTGTTCGAAATTTGCAAGAAGCTCTGTGCCAACGTCGTATCTCACAGGTAACTGGAAATGGTTAAGGAAGGCCATCGCCAGTTCACCAAAAGAAGAGTATCTTGAGCGATTGAGCTTGATGTACCATTTTGCAGCACTCCCAATAAGAGTACGTTGAAACAATCGCAACTGTACGGAGTCATGTTTCAATGAGTTAGATCAGCACCAAAGATGAAAGGTAGTCACATGATCACCTGGATCTTCATTAGGATTGGCCTTGAACTTTGGAATGTCTGAAGGCAACTTCATCGTCATAGGAGGCCAACGTGGATCGTGAAAAATAGGATCATTCAACAACCTTTTCAAATCTGGCAAGTGTAAAGTCGCCAGGAATGGTAGTTTGGGTTGCTACTGATAACCTGGGAAAAACGGTCCTAGAGTTTGACTGGCACAAGGTTGCCAGGAAAAGTTTGGGTGCTGGCCCGAATTCTGGTAGAAACAATGGCCCTGACCAGTGTAAGGATTTTGCAATTGTGGAGACATCATCGGTCGATTTCCCAAAAATGACATAGAGTGTTGGGCATGCATTGTATTCGAAAGGCTTTGGGAAGGATTACCCCATGCCGGTCCTACGGGGAGAGGCATAGTAGTATGTCCGGGGTTCCATTGACTGTTAAAAGAATTACCTTAGAACAACATTCTGGAGGAGAGAACGAATCCTTGTCCTGAATTCCAAGGTCCTGCTATGTGTGCCCCCTGTGCAGGAATAGTACCTTGCACAGGAATAGATTGTCCAAAAATGGGGTTGCCCACAGTCAGGAAAGCGGCTGATGAGAAAGTGTTTTTAACAAACGTTTTGTTCCAAGAAATCGGTGTCGAACCTATCGGCATAATGTGCGAAGGTGGTCCCTGACTCCCTGCTCCAAATAAACTATTGTGCGTAGGTTGCCCGGCGGATGGCTAATGCAGACCACCAAGTGAAGGGGACGAAGGAGGGATATGACCTCCTGCGTAAGGAAAAGTGTTAAAAGGGACATGAGTGCCCCGAAGGTGACCTTGCAGAGGAGCGTTAGAGCTCCCTGCCCCCAGACCCAAAGTCTGTAAAGTGGAGTAGGTTAGTACAGGACTTGTACCCAAACTAGGCATACCGTATGAGAACGGAGGGCCTATTGCACTAGGTGTGAAGGGGGTTGTGGCTACCACCATAGATGAGTTCGGTCCACTGTGAGACATAGTTGTGGCCGAGACCATGGTGGCTCGGACCAACAACGGCAGGTTAGGAGATGACTCTCCTATGGTGGCAACTGTGGTGGGAATTGACAAATTCCCAGAAGGAGTAACAACATTTGTTTCCATTGTTGTGTCAGGCACTGTCTGGCGTTCATGAAATTGGATTGGTATAATAAACAGTGCAAAGATATCAGTGGTTAGGGTTTAAACCAAGCCAAGAGCGATTGCTTCAAGGTCCAAAACGGTTGATTCCTCCGGGAGTTGTTCAGGCACAAATGTTTGTAACCCGAATGCTTCAAAAGACCCTTGTTGGTCTAGGTTCCGCCTTAATGGTGGCAGGGGTGGCTCCAGTGTAACCGGCGGCAGGCGAAGAAGCCTTCGTGACTGGCGGAGCTCAGGATCCTCCACTGTGTGAGAAGATCCAAGACACGCTAAGGTATTCTAAATGTTCAAAAGTAACAC